>CM044886.1:31903534-31962188 GCA_024500025.1 Syzygium aromaticum
AGATTTTGAACTTTGTGGCTAAAAAAAGAAATATGTGTGTGTAGGATTGGTTCGAGTTGGACAAACCCTAAAATCCTAGGACCGAGGACTAACCTGTATAGTGCAAGTCTCGAGGGTTCTAGGACTAAGGACCGGCCCAATTCCCTTGGGAACTGGACCAGGACAGGCTGAGTTGGGCCGATCCAAGCCGATCCAAGGTAGGTCTAGGATTGACCCTAGACCACTGCTCAACCCTAGGACCGATCCATGTGCATGAACTTATAAATTCGTAATTTACCACCCTATAAATGGCAGTCTAGCCTCGATAATCAACAAAAAGAAAATTAAAATCACTGATTAGCACCTGCAAAGAATAGAGATGGAAGATTAATAAAAAATAATGCATATGAAAAAAATAAATGAACCGACATCTTTTGTTTCGCGGAAACTAAAAGATTTGGAAAACATTTTCCTAAAATAAATCGTTTATATCTCTTGAAATAATTATTCAATAAAAAATATTTTCTTTATTGACAACAATTTATATCTAAATATTTTGTGGACAATGAAGCATTTTTTGTTCATTTATTTTTTAAGTTGATACAAGTGAACATTTTTTTAAAAATATTTTTAAAATTTTTTATTTTCGCTAAACAAATAGAGCCAGAGTGGTGTGCAAGAAAATAATTATGTACTTTGGAAATTTCGCATCCTCCTCCTGTCCAAGCCAGAGGTGTATCACCTAGACCAGGTGCAGAGACTCCAGCCTTAACACTAGGAGAACATCAAAATCCATAATAAATAGCATAACTCAGCAAAACGGTACACGATGACAACAAAAGCAGTTGGCGAAGGCCAACTCATGTTCTCATCTTCATACACGAGTTAATGGAAAAGATGCGGTCCTTGGGACAAAACAATGAACGCGAATCATAGCAATTCTCATTAAAAAAAAAAGTTGTCCTTCCTAATGTTATGGTTTAGAGAATATTGGATGAATTTATTGTTAACACAAAGATATTTCGAGGAAGAAAACAACATTCCTCACTTTCTATATATCTTCTTCATTAGTTTATAATGACCTAGAGGCGTATATATATACAAAGAAAAGAAAGAATCTTAACAAATATGTCCTCTAAACTAGCTAACTATAATCCTTGATTCTAGCTAATTACAATCATAAATATATTTTACAGCTCATTCTCACACTCCCCCTCAAATTGGTGCATAGATGTCGTGAATACCCAACTTGTCAAGTGAGCTGTAGAAGATCCTGCTCGATACAAATTTCGTCAGAATATTTGCCAACTGATCTTCAAATCGTACAAATGGAAATCGAATCACTTTGGCGTCCAAGTTTTGCTTGATAAAATGACGGTCTACTTCAACATGTTTGGTATGGTCATGTTGAACTGGATTATGAGAGATGTCAATTGCTGCTTAGTTATCACTAAACAACTTCATCTCAACTTTAGGAGCGAATCCAATCTCTGACATTAACTTCTTAAGCCACAAGAGCTCACACACCCCTTTAGCCATTCCTTTAAATTTAGCCTCTGTACTTGATAATACTACTATTTTCTGTTTCTTACTCCTCCAAGTAACTAAGTTTCCTCCTACAAAAGTGAAGTATCTTGAAGTTGATCTTCGGTCATGATCACTCCCGGCCCAGTCTACGTTAGTAAATCCTTCGATTTCAAGATGACCCCTTTTTAAGAACCTCAAACCTCATCTTGGAGAAGACTTCAAGTAGCGAAGTATACGCAACACTGCATTCATATGATCTTCACTTGGGGCATGTATAAATTGGCTAACAATACTGACCGCATATGCAATATCAGGACAAGTATGCGATAGATAAATTAGTTTGCCAGCTAACCTTTGATATCTTTTTTAATTTGTTGGCACTTGATCTGGATACTCCCCAAGTCTATGGTTCTGAACAATTGGTGTGTCTGTAGGTTTGCAGTCCAGCATTCCCACCTCTGCCAATAAATTTAGCACATACTTTCTTTGTGAGAGAAATATTCCCCCTGTCGACCTCGCTACTTCAATCCCTAGGAAGTATTTCAACCCCCCATGATTTTTTATCTCAAACTGCTCATAAAGTTTCTCTTGGAGCTTAGATATTTCTATCAAATCATCTCCAGTGATAATCATATCATCAACATAGATAATCAATATTGTTACATTCCCTTGATGTCGTTTTAGAAACAATGTGTTATTTGAGTCACTTTGGAAATATCCATACCTCTTCATCGCCAAGGTGAACCGGCCAAACCATGCTCGTGGAGACTGCTTTAGACCATACAATGATCTCTCTAACTTACACACCGCCTCAGGATGTGAAGATGAAGAATAACCTGGTGGAACATCCATATAAATCTCTTTTTCGAGATTACCATGAAGAAATGCATTCTTGACGTCATACTGGTGTAGTGGCCAATCTAAATTAGCTGCAAGAGACAACAAGACCATAATAGTATTAAGTTTAGCAACCGGAGGAAATGTCTCTTGATAGTCAATTCTGTAAGCTTGCGTATACCCCTTTACTACTAGCCTTGCCTTGTACCTCTCAATCGATCCATCTGCTTTGTACTTCACAGAAAGGACCCACTTACATCCCACAGTCTTCTTTCCCTTGGGCAAATCTACTAGCTTCCATGTCTCATTTTTTTTCAATGCAGCCATCTCCTCCTCCGATGCTTGAACCCACTTGGGATCTTTCAAAGCATCCTATACCCCTTCTGGAATACGAACTACGGACACGTTCAATATAAATGCCTCTACTGGGCCTGACAACCTTTTGGTTGACACATAATTTGCAATAGGATATGTACATCTCTTCTCTTTAGCATCCGGCGAATATCTATTTGGAGGCTTACTTTGATTGTGTCTAGCAGGTAATTTATATCCCACAGAAGTATTAAGCTCATCAAAGATACAAGAAGGAGTAGGAGAGGTTACCTCAGGAATATTCTCAGGAATTGAGTCGGGTACTGAAGAAGAGGGAAGCTGTTCTTTGTGATTTTGCTCTTGTAGAAGTTGGCCACCCTCAGATAATGCCTCTTCCACTCCCTCAGACGATACTATCGCCTCAGACGATGTCTTCTCCACACCCCTGAACGATGCCTCTTCCACCCCTTCAGACGATGCTTTTTCCACCCCTCTAGATAATATACTATCAAGCTCTTCTGCCCCTTCAAATGATACTTTCTCCACCCCTCTAGATAATATACTACCAGGAAACTCCCACCAATTCGCCCTTACTATCTGTATCTCCCCCTGAAAGGAAGAATGGGAACCCAGATAAAAGGATTCAGCTTTCACAAATGAGGCATCCATAGTCACATAGGTTCACCAGGTAGAAGGGTCATAGCAATGATATCCCTTCTGGTGTGTACCATACCCCAAGAACAAACATTGCAGTGCACAAGGATCAAGTTTTGTCAGCTAATTCTTCGAGATATGAACAAATGCAACACACCCAAACACCTAAGGAGGGATGGTCAGGACTGAAGGTAAAGGTACATATGTGGACAAAGTCTCTAGTAGTGTATGAAAGTTTAATACTTTAGACAACATTCAATTGAGGAGATGGATAGCTATAGTCACACTATTGTCCTAAAATCTCTGAAGCACATGACTTTCAATCAACAGAGCTCGAGCTATCTCAAGAATATGTCTATTCTTTCTCTCTGCCACACCATTTTGCTGAGATGTTTAAGAGCAAGATGACTCATGGATCATGCTATGTTGTTGAAAGTACTCCTTAAGGTATTCATTCATGTACTCCCCACCATTATCACTTCTTAGAACTTTGATCTGTCCACTAAATTAGATCTGTAACATAGTATGAAAATTTATAAATATATTGGCTACCTCATTCTTACTTTTCATCAAGAAAAGCCATGTCATTCTAGTACAGTCGTCAACAAATATCACAAATCACCTACAACCCGAAATAGCAATAATAGCAAATGGACCCCAAACATCTGAATGTATCAAAGAGAAAGGAGCTTCACTTTTGTTTACACTTATAGGAAAAGGAACTCTATGACTCTTAGCCAACATACAAGTCTGATATTGCAAATCTAAATCCTTCAAATTCAAAAACAATTCAGGAAATAATCGCTTCAAATAACCAAATGACAGATGTCCCAAATGTCGATGCCAAGGGCAAATCTGTTTTTCTCTATTGATGGATGTACCGCTAGCATGATTTGCACTCTCAGAACTGAAATCATCCATGTAATACAGCCCCCCTCTCTTAGTACCACGCCTAATTATCTCCTTCGTGAGAATATCCTTAAACAGACAAAAGTGGGGATATATTATAACAGCACAATTCAAATCTTTAATAACTTGTCCTACCGAAATTAATTTGGTCGATAATGAAGGGATAAGCAAGGTGTTAGGAAGAGAAAAAGCAGGAGAAATCACAACAACTCCAGCCCCTGTCACCGGATAGGTGTATCCATTAGCATTTGATACACTACCATGTCTTGATCCTGAAGTATGAACAAAGTCATCAGGAGTAAATGTCACATGATCAATAGCTCCCGAATCAATATCCCAGTGATTGCAATCAATCTGATTAGAACTAACCAAAGCACTTCCATGGTTACCTCCTGACATCAAATTTTGAGGATCAACGTGAGGTATCAATGACAGCTAAGGCTCAGCAATTGCTAAAGAAGCTTTCCCTTTTCCTTCTGCATGCTTTCAAGCTTTCAACTCTTTCCACCAATCTGCATACCCATGAAGCTTAAAGCACGTCTCCCTGGTATGCTTAGAATTAACACAATTCGAGCAACCTCCCCCCGGAAAAATTTTCTGGTGTAGTGCCGAGCTAGGCTTTCCCCCTTCCTGCGTAACTCCTAGCTTCACTATTTGCAACAACGGTTCTTGATTTGCTTTGACATTCGTCCTATTCCCCCAAGATACCATGGCTGCCGAATCATGGATTGTGTCGCTGTTGGTTAGCATTACAGTTTGTCTCATGTCTTCTTGATGGACACGCGCATAGGAATCTTCAACAGTAGGAAACGGCTATATTTGCAAAACATCTACTCTGACCTTGTCAAGGCGGTCGTCCAACTCATCAAGAAATATGTATACCACTGATACTGGACCAATTGAGGCGTACTACAACAACCTTCAAGGCTTGTGAAGAGAAATCGGCTTTCGTCGTCCGAACCCAATGCGATATCCTGAAGATATTGAAAAATACAATATGGCTATACAGGAAACTAGGCTTTGATAAATAAGGTGAACAAGTGCCAGTATCAGTGGTATCTCATGATAGCTTTGAGGTTCTTGTGTCAAGCTAGTGTTCTTGAAGGTATTTAGGTATTGATAAAAGTAGAGGGATCATTGATCCTGTTATCATGCATCATTTCATTGATATCATCGTTGAAGATCATCAACCAACTTGATGACAATTTGCATGTGCTGATGATGAGCTTCAAATCGTGCTAATAAGGAGTTAACAGCAATGATGGTGAGATACACGTATGAAGATGACCGTTAATGGTACAGAAAATAACCGTTACAAGACTGGGATTCCTAGCTAATAGGCTTCTACTCTCAGGCAAAGTAACGGCTATAATAGATTCCATTTTAGGAAACCTATGAAAGTCAAAAGAAATGATTGTATGGGCAATTGTGATTCTAGCACAAGTCGCCACCTGTTCTCAAGTGAAGTGACAACTACAACAGACTTCATTCTAGAAACCTACGACAGTCAAAAGAAACAATTGTATAGGTAATCCTAATTCTGGCATAGGTTTTCACTTGCTCTCAAGCGGCTAGCTGGATCTCCTTTGAAGGTCTCCAACGGTTGAATTGAAGACTTCTATAAAAAAGGATCAGCAAAGCCTAAAGGAGGTAGGACATGAGAATTATTGCAATTGTGCTTGAGTTAGAAACCTTCTTTGTTGATATCTCTCTTGTTGACACATATTTTTAATTGCCCAATTATATTAATTGCACAAAAATTAGAAGTTAAATTTTTAACCCCTAAACAAAAAATATTTTCATTTAATTGCTTGGCATGTGGACATTAGATACATTTTGCATTATTAGGACTTAAAAAAATTATTATTTAAAAAAACGAAAAAAGAAGAAGAAGAAGGGAACTGGGGCTGAGGAAGGCCCGGCCCGGCCTCCCTTTCCCTTTCCCCTCCATCTCTCCCTCGCTAGGCTTGGCCTAGCCCGCTTTCTCTCTCTCCCTAGCCCGGCCTCCTTTCCTCTCTCTTCCTTCCCTTTCCTCCTTCCCCACGTTAGTTGACTGAAGCAGTGGACGCTCCACAGCCAAGTAGAAGAGATGTAGAGCAGAAGGAGAGCAGGCGGAGCAGGTGGCCGGCCGCCATAAAAGCCGAGAGAGACAGAGAGAGAAGCGGGGGTGAGTTTCGGAGGGGGGTCGGTTTTTGGTGTGAGACCGAGAGAGAGAGGAGACAGAGAGTCAAGAGAGAGAGCTCGAGTGCGAGACTGAGACTGAGACTAGACCGAGTGAGTGGCCACACCTGAGTCCCGGCCGACGGCCTGAGGCCTCCGTTGACCCCCCCTGTTTTGCCGAACCGTGCTCTGTTTTGGCGATCTCGGCCAACCGGGGCCGAGACTCGTCAGCGCTCGGCCACACGCGGTTTCGAGCGTCGATGAGCCTTCCATGGCTATCAGAGTGTGCTTCCTTGAGCGTTGCGTCGATGGTGTTTGCGCGTTGAACTTTGAATGGCTTGGTTTTAACTTCCCAGTTGGTGCCCACCAGATGTTCGACAAAATGCCTTAATGAGATCCGTATACCTGAATGAGATTCGTATGTTGGTCATTATTGTTTCTTTTTTCCTGCTTTATTGCTTGTGTGGCCGGACGTGGGCCGAGGCGACACCGGAATAGACGTTTCGGCCGTCTCCGTCGAAACTGCCAAACAGGGGCGGGGCCGACCGGAGAGGCGGGTCGACGGTGGTCATGGTCGCCGGCTGTGGCACGCCAAGAACCGAACGTCACCTGGCGTAGGAAACTGGTCGATGTCGGCGCCTCTCGGCGGCCTGGTGAGAAGGCTGGCCAAGCGAAGCCTCGCAGAACAGGGGAGTCGGGTGTGCAGGGAGGTGGAACGTCGGGTGAGTCAGGTTAGCCAAAGTCAGGTCGGAGCTGGGTCGGATGTGTAAATCTGACCCGGCTCTTTAGGGTTTTGTCATATGTGGGTTGGACTTTGTTAATAGAAAAAATAAGATTTGGGTCGGGCTTAGTTCATTTAATTTTTTTTAGGGGTTTGGGACCTTTTTGTGAGCTAGACCAGGCCCGTGAATAAGGCTCGATCCGGCTATGGGTCGGCGAAACTAGGTCAGATGTGGAGATCCAACCCCGGTCCGTTTATATTTATTACAATAATATAATATAACTATTATTATTTTAATATTATTATTTCAAAAAACTTCAAAAAATTCAAAAAAAAGGAAATTGGGCTTTCAAATTGCCTTTTCTCGCTTTCTTGTATGATGAATGCCATGCTTAATTGCGCGATTGGTTGATTCGCATGTTTGAATTGCATATTTAATTCGACCTTGAATATGTCCGATTAGAGGCATGTTAGGCCTTTTGTTTATGCACGTCCAATGTATTGATTGTCGTTTCCTTAGCTTAGTTAGGATTAAAACCTAGGATTCACAATCGATAGGAAAACTGCATGAATACTCTTAATTGTTGTTTGAACAAAGTTAGGTATCGAAAGAGCATTAGTTGTCTCACTAATGTAACCAAGTTCTTGGACTTATTGAATCTTTTGTTAGTAGGAGTAAGGCGATTCTCCCGTTCTTTTACTTGAGTTTCTAATCTACTTACCTTAAACTAATTAATGGCAACTCCTAGATAAAAATCAATTTGTATGTTAATAATTTAAACCTTAAGTCGCAAGTTGATATGGACTTGAAAGAGCCCGAATTAAGTCCCCATGTTTAGACTTAGCAATCAATTAGCCTCTTAATGACACTTGTCGACCTGTCTAGGCCCATAGAGCGAGGAGGTCGCAACATCTCTATAAAGGTTAGCTTTGTAATATCAAATAGTCAAGTGTATAAGTATAAGTGCAGTAGTTGTCTTTTGATTGTGATCTATCTTGTGTAAGGAACAACAATTACCAATTCTAACTTATAGTACTGATTACTAATGGAATCTAGATACTGTTAGGCTATTAGCTAGAGAGTAGACATAGGCTTGGATATAAAGCCAAACCGGTATAAACCGTTGTGTGATTCATCTTCAATGTTCACTATTTGCATCATTAGTACAGTATCTGCACACACGCTAGCTTACATCTTTCACAATCTATATCGCTAATTGTTATTATTTAATGACAGATTTTCAGTATCTTCATTTAACCTATTCAACCGCCGTTTTTCATTGCATTGTTAGCCCTAACAATTCTTTTCTTTACCTTGTTTAATATATGTTCGACCAGACATAACCACACACATAGGAGGTACATGCCTAAATGACGACTTACAAGAACCAGGACACAAGATTCTACACCATGAAGAGTCTTGGCAAACCATATAGACTACATATTAAGAGAATACTATGGAAATTGAGAGAAAGATGTGTTTATACCTTTATAAATATCACAAGCCTCTGGAGCCAAGAATTCACAAGTCATTGTCAAATTGATCTATGAAGGCATTTATGCACATTTGCAACTGAACATCATATGGTGATGAACTACTGCAGAGGATGAAATCTGATTGGAAGTCCATGTTGCGGGCGGTTAGTGAAGAGATGAACTGGGCAGTGGATATAAGCTGGGGACAACTCAAAGGTGTAGCGCTGGAGGATCATCGAAAGGGCGACTTTCGCTTCGATCATCACAAAACTCATTCCGACACAAGATCGAGGTCCAAAGCCAAGGGGGATGAACACGACTGCATTGTTATTGGTAGCTTTAGCTACACCTTCTGAGAATCGCTCTGGTTTGAATTGATGCACATCGTCCCCCCAGATCTCAGGGTCACTGTGAAGCTTAAGAATTGGTACAAAGATGTGAATATCAGCAGGAAGAACGAGCCACCCTAGCCTCTGTTTCTTGCCAACTTTTCGAGTCAAACCAACTAAAGGGGGGTACAACCGCAGAGTTTCATTGATGATCATGCTTATCTGCACACAAAGAGGGCAACATAATTAGTTAGGCATCATGTCTAACTTAGAATTCAAGTGAACCGAAAAAGGTCTGACCGAGACCAAGATTCAAGTCATTTTGTATACCTTCTTTAGTTTTCCAAGTCCATCAAAATCAGGTTCTTTATTTCCAAACACATTAACAACCTCCATTCTTGCTTCCTCTTGCCACTCTGGATAAATTGCTAGGAGGAATAACATCCATGTCATCATTGCATTGCCGGTTTCTTGTCCGGCAATGTAGAATGTCTTGCACTCATCCACCAGATTATCGACCGTAATTTTTTTGCTCTTGTCCGCATCGTGCAAAGCCTTCACAAGTTGTCCTAGGAAATCATCCCCAAAGCCATCTACTTCACCAGCCATCACCTTCTTCTCTCTTTTCTTGATCATCTGTATGATGGAATCGCGTACGCCTTTCTCAAGTTTCTCCGCTTCAACTTCATCCACTGTCTTCCAAAGCTTACTGCCATCAGGATTCAGAATAAATTCCATAGTTTTTCAGGCTTAATTGATACTCTGATTCCGAGATGTAAAATGCCTTCGTCTATGAAGGCTTGAAGTTTGTATTTACACAATGAACAAGTTGTTGCCTGACCATCATCATAAATCTGCAGCTTGCTAAGTGTGATCTTACATCAATAATTTTAGCAATAAGAATGGTTATCGAAAAAAAAAATGACCTCCTTCAAATAAATTTACTCAACTGGAAAATTTGGTTAGAATAATCAAATTAAAACGTCTAAAGTTCAATATAAAAGTGGCCTATAGTCACTGGACTTTCCTAGCTTCTACATCCAAAAAAGGCCCCAACAAATTTTTCCTAAAAAATGTTTGATACCTTAGTCCTGGTAACCTTATATTGAAGGCATTTCTGGATGTAAACGAACTCAATCCTGTCAACATCCGAAAAATGTTCCTTCCTTCGATGTAGCTGCTTCCAAACGCAGTTCTTGAAATCACTTCTGATGTCAATACCTTAAATTCTTTGAACACCTCGATCTCTTTCCCTTCTTGATTCTTCCATTTGACTAGCATTGTGTGAACACTGTCCACCATCGCGGGTGCCATATTCTGCAATTTCAATTCCCCGGAAATAATTAGTAAAACCTCAACTCACGCAATCTGCTTTAGTTTTTTCTTCAAGCTCGACTACCTTCAAACTTTCCCCATGGAAAGCGCGGTTGGCAAGTTTGCGCTGCTTCGCCCATTTCTTGCCGCCTGGTGTGCTTGCAAGCCCATCTCCTAGAAGCTTCTTGGCAAAGTCCTTGTTTCCTGTTTTTGGGTATGTTTTATATCTATTAAGCAGCACCTCCTTAACCAGCTCTGGCTCTGTGATGACTAGTTGAGCTTGAGGTCCGAGCCAACTCAGGTAATTTCTCCCTACAAAGTTGCACAAAAGTTCAATTTTAAAATGTCAGAACACTAATAAAGCAAAGGTTTTGTAGTATTTACCATATGTGTCTATCCATGTGTTGACTTCAGGCTGAATCTTAGGGAATACGTCGTGAGAGAGATTGCTCATGGGTGTGCTCCTGACTTCCTTCTTCATCTTGATTGTTTCCTTGGTGCTTCCATGGAGGAACCTGTAAGGAGGGCCGGTGATTCCCTGTTGGGCCATCATCCTCTGTATTCTGAGCGGCTTCCACCATAGCTTGTGCATGAGCTTGGCAAGAGACCAGATAACAAGAAACAGAAACAGAGAGCTCAAGAAGATGACTAATTGCATGGCTCTTTCTGGAGAGCAAACAAAAAGGAAATGACCACCGGGAAAATTACAATATAGGGTTTTTCTTGTGAAGTAAAAGTGTATGATTGGATCAGACATTTGTTGTTTCTTTCGGAGGAATCTGTGAGCCGGACGATGACATGGTCGGAAAATGATAAACTTTGTTGTGAGGATGTTTTTTTTTTAGGTCAATTGTTGGGATGATGTTGAAAAGGTCATTTTGGTCCGACAGTTTGGATCCATTTCGAACAAAACGTGGGATAGAGACTATCTAATTAGAACGACACTAGGGATTAGCAACAGAACTGGTTTCATTTGAGAAGCGAACCGAACCAACTTTACCCGGCTTTGAACTGTTCAGTTTCCGGCTCTCGAGTTGAACTAGTTTTGAGCGAGTTTCAATACATGTTCTCAGTTGAATCGGGTTTGAACCAGTTCAAAACCAAACCCTATAAGTCTCTTAGTTGAAATCTTTTGCAAAAAAGAAGAGGTTGAACATTTCAGCATAAGCAATTTTTTATGGTTTCCTAACTGAGAAATTTTGCAAAAATACAAGGAAAATGATATCACAAGTGTCATAATTTTCGAAAAGTACTCATTTGAGCACCATAATTTTCTATTTTAGATTAGTTGAGTGCCATATAACTTTTCAAGTGATTACTTGAGTGATATAATTTTTTAAAAATATTAACTATAAGTATCATGCCATGTCAAATTTTCGGTATTAGGGTGAACGATTTTTAAAAGTCATAACACTCAAGTAAACGTTCTTTATAAGTCATGTTACTTAAATGATCGAAAAAAAAGTTATACTAGCAGTACAAAAGTTATGGCACTTGTGGTGTTCTTATCCTCAAAAGTATGCATATAATTGTGCAATTAAATAAAAAATGAAATAGGGAAAAGGTAGACCGGTTTCTTGGGTTGACCCTAGAATTGGCTTAAAACCAATCGGTTGGGTTCCATACCGATTCAAGAGTCAACCTATTCAGTTTCCAATTTGAAAACTAGAACCGACTCTAACATGGTGGATTTCAGTTCCTTGTTTGGGATTATATTTATTATGAAACCGATGGCCCTTACATGATACCCATGTGTCGATGGCCAGTCTAGAATTGTCGAACTCAGCCTAGAAAAGGAAGAGCTTAGGACCAGAGATTATTAAATGATTAGGGTGCATGCACGTCCAATCCGCTAAAGCCATCAAATCTTGCGACTTCCAACGAGGCTCACATGAACTAGCGGTAAATGTGATGAATATACGAGCCCATTTGTGAATTTTAAAATGAATTGAAATCGTATAGAATTTTAAAATGATAAATTATTATTTCATTGGTAACTTATAAATAAATAAATGGACTCTCTTTCGCAATCTAAAGCAATTGATGATCTACTACGAGATTTGAAAGTAATCAAGTAATATTTTTGGTGGTACGTTTGACCAATAAACGAGCCCACTTGTAGAATCGAAATTTTATGGACAATGAACTATGCAATTTGAAAGTGTACTATTGTTATTCTATTTGTAAGCTACTGATGACTAAACTTGCTCACTTGTAAAGCAAATATTTTGTTGATAAAATACTATTCAATTTGAATGTGTAAAACGATAATTTTGTTAATAAACTACCCACAAATAAATGGACCCACTTGTGAAATTGAAAACGTGCATGTAGTAGTAAATTTGAAAGTTGCGAGATCATTGTTTTATCGATCCTTGTCGAATGGAAAAGTAGCTCATAATCTACCAACATTTGAAAGTGGTGGAATCATTATTTCAAGTTACTAACCAAACCTACTACTAAAATATAACGTAGTTTTGTTACATGCTCAATATTTTGTTTTCTGATTTTTCCACTTTAAACATTCTAACTAGAAAGAAATCATTTGCCAAATTCACCATTTTATTCTTGGTAAAAATTTAGTAGAACAAAACTTGGTTTATTTGAAGGGGTTGTATTATGTGAAATTTCCAAGATATAGTAATGCAACCTAGCTAATGTTTTAATCGAAAACTTGATGATTAAGCGAGCTGCATGTGCCATTAGCACATGCGCTTTGTCTCATGTCATTGTTTTATTTCTTTTTGAACAATGTCTTGCAAGGAGGCACAAGCACAATACACATTGGACTTTCCCAATGAAAGGTCAAGAGGAAGTTTAGTAAATAGAAGCCTATAGAAAGGTTTATGACTAAATTTTCCAAACTGAAAAGTTTAAAATTGAATTGATACAAGTGCAATATGTTTAAAACTTTTTTGGTAATTTTTCCTTGATTTATATATATCTAAGTAAAATGGGATATTTGTTGATTTTGGCTAGGAAAGCAAATGGTTTTGAAATTTAAGGTATTTGAAGAACAAACACTAGAAATTTTTTAAGGATGCGAGAATGATAAAGAAAATAAAGAGGATAAATGTTAATTTGCAAGAATATATGTTGTTTGATTGATTGGGCAACCTTTTACAAAAATTACAACATGGTTATTTGTAACCCACCATGGACAGTTACTTATGAATAATTATTGATTTCAATCTACAAATAACTCCTAATCCTATCTGCGGTCATTGATAAAAATTTATAAACTCTAGACACGATCACCTATCATATAGCAATGATTATCAACAAGAAGTTACAAATCCCAATGTTATAGGCATAACCATCCAGCAGCCATGTACTTGTGTCGATCCTTCATCTTTGTCTTCGAGCTTCAACACTTAACAAACATACGCAATAGCTAGCAGTTGATGACTCTCATCAACTGGTGAAGGTCCTTGTCAATAACTTCTACGATGATGTCTGATGTTGATGACTTTATTGGTGAGTTGTCGATACCCTTTAAATTGTCAAATGTTTTATACCTTAGTGACTTACCGTCTTAACCAAACTTTGCTCTCATCGACTAAGCTTGTCACTTGTCGATAAAATCATAAGTTAATCATATTTGGTGTTGACATTGTCCTAACAAATTGTCAAGAGAAAAAACTATATAAAATACATTACTTGGAAACTTCATCCACAACTAGACTTGTTTGGAAAAAATCAATCGGGAAAAATGGAATCAGATTTTGAAGCATGAATATACTATTTTTAAGGAATTATTTGCCCCACAACATAACTAATAATTACTAGAAAAAATTCTCCATAATACAATAAATTCTCAAATGAGAACACCAGATATTAATTATGATATTTCTGCAAGAGCTCTTCAAATGGAAACAATAAAAAAAAAAATGGCTGTATTTTTTTGAGAAAGGAAAATCTAGAAGTAAAAAGTATTGAAATGGAAATAACAAATTTATAACACTGTTTTAGAACAAATACAACCTTTCATGCCAATTCTAATCTGCAAGCGCGCAAAGTGTTAAATGTGCTGACTGAGCCCATGGTCTTTCATTGTAAGATTAGAACCCTTCCACTTATTTATTAGCTCACATACTCATTTCTTTTTTATGTGACATAAGGCACTTTTTATTTATTTTACAAACAACCTATCAACAGAACCCAATATCCGACCGCACCTTTTCTGAAGTATGACTTGATTTCTTGTCCAATCAATAACTTCCTGCACTTGTTCACCTCCAACGTGCTCAAACTATCAGAAGCTACACATCCTCAGTCCTCAAATTGTTCCCTATCACGTTCGAGATATACGGATTCATCAATAAATGCATACCTATATAGTGCCTTGAACAGTCGAAAATTTGCAAGTTCTAGAACATGATTAGGTAATTCATCTAACCCAAAATATGTTTTGTTGTATTACGAAATGCAAATTATAGTCTCTATACAAGTAGTATCTGTATCATGTCAACTTTGAATAGTAAATTCCAAGGTTCCTGATCGTCCGTAAATAATAATTAAAATGTAGCCCACCTAACTCTATTTTGGACTAAGCGAAGCAACCTTTTGAAATATTCATTGGGTGGTTCATATCCAGGGCAGTGTGGATGACATTTTATAATATCGACCCACTATTGGATCCAACGCTGAATCTTAACTGGTGCTTTAAAATGGAGTCAATGATATACATGACTTATTCGCCAAGCACAGGGCCAAGTCTTTCAATAATATACTCGAGCATCTATCTGCCAATTTTCAATAGAAATCCCAAATAAATAAAAAGAAAGATTCAGTCCCTTATCAGAAAAGAAAAACGTTGAAAAAAGAATTTCGCCAATCAAAAGACGGATCATCTACGACGAGCTAAATTTTCGTGACTAAAAGTCGAACATGGTGCTCATCTTTCCCCATGAAAAAGAATGATTCGTGGCTAATAGTCATTATTTGTTTCGTGGTAGCAAGTCTAATCTTGGGCAACGAAAATTGTTTTCTTGGCCGAAGGTGAGACCTATTGCCTTGAAAATTATTTTCGTGGCCATAGGTAAGACACAAATTTGGATTTCAATTTCGAGGCCATTTTTCGAACCCATTCGCCACGAATTGGGTATTTGTGGCAGGAAGGTACGCATAAATATGCGGATATTGTGCATGGAGCACTTGTTAAAGGTGTTGTAACGGACACTTGGTGTTTTTTGTCAACTGACCTGTGGAATTATGCTATGGAAAAACTGTCGATATTAATTCTGCATAGAGAAATGGGATTTCCTGGTATAAAGGTATGTGGTGTAATTTTGCCTTCGACACTTTTACACATGATTATGAGGAAATCATCGGAAAATAACAACGATTCACACGCAATATAAATAACACAATATTATAAATCATTTTTGGAGATATGTTTTGATATTGAAGATAAGATCAAAGGATTTGGATTGATTGATTAAATCAATTTGTGATTACAATTGATTCTTTATCTTTCATTATCTCCTTTTATTATTCATATATTGTACTATAAATACATGCAAACAATGTAACGATATTGTGAAGTGTGAATACAAAACAAATTCTCTTCTCCGATTCTTTTCTATGCTTCATTTCATGGTATTAGAGCGCTTGATTTTAGTATAGCTTCCGCAAATCCTTTCTTTGATTGCCTTTCCGTCCTTCCTATCCTTGTTGTTGTAGAAAAACACTAATCAGTTTTTTGAGGGAAATTCAGGAAAGAAAACAACACTTTCTTACCGATACCATGCCAAAAAGTAATTCTTCAAGATCTGAAGAACGAATTCCAAAAGTAAACCTGGAGGATGCATCACATTCGGATCCCACTGAGTAATACCAAGTCAGGAATCCACCGTGCAGATGTAGCCCATCCAGCAAGACCCTGTTCAGGCCCAGCCAAACCAGGGGTAACTCAATTCCGCCCGGCCCATCCAGTGGCTGCCTGTCCTGGGCCCATTTAACCCATTCTGGTATGGGCCGACTCAACCGAATCCATGGTACAATCTTCAAGGACCAGCTACTCAAAGCCACGGAGAAGACAACCAAGGGAACCCATCAACCAACATTGGGGCAAGCCCAACTCCTGGACCTGGAATACATTATCCTGGTTGAGTATCCGAACCAGGGATGTCGGGTATGGGTACGAATCCCTACTTGAATCCTCATCCAGGAATGCGTTATCCGGGTCAAGCATCAGAATTGGGGATCTCGGGCATGGGTATGAATCCCTACCCGACCAAAAATCTCTTAGGAGTGCAAATCTTTGAAGATAAAAAATAGAGAAGAAGATGAGCGAATTTTGATGTAGAAAATCCTTTCAAAATCAAAAGGGAAAAATCATGGTGCCACACTGAGCAATCTGTTCACTATCAATATCATTTTATAGGCGTAACATGCTTTAGCGTTACAACTATAAAAGATATTGCCCCAATATATACCGAGAGTTTAGAACATACATAGTTATGATGGAAATTACATATATGCTATTAGCAATAGTAAAAACTCTATTCTCTGTTTTAATATGAAAATTAGATGTACGCCATTAGCAGTAAATGTTCTATGCTTGAATATTACTTTTTATATCAAAGTCCACAACCATAAAACCACTTGCAAATGCCAATAGTTCAACAAAAATGAAGCCTTGAATTTCAACCTTGAAGCATCTCACTATGGAGACGAAGCACCGATCGACACTGCCACTTAAAACTTTTCATTCTATAGCACGAGAAACACATTTTCATTAGCCCACCAGACATTGACCTTTCTAATATGCGAACAATTGAATCATTCTTTTACTTTTTTGAACATTTTTTACTTTTTCTCTCACCATCAACGAAACATCTTCAAAACTAACATATAACACGCCGTGATTGGCTCCATCTCCAGTTTGTAGATACTTTTTCTACTTCAACGCTTCAAACCAGAACCGTGCAACTTCTCTTTCATGGCACCGTCAATTCTCTCTGCCATTTCAAAACTCGTGATTCACCCATTGTCCAACCTTGCCTTTCCTGAAAAACCACTCTTTCATATCCATTCGACAATTTCCCGCTCTTATTCACCTCCAATGAGCTCAAATACCTGCCCCCAGGACCCGCGCATCCCCCGCCCCCAACAGTCCCATCTCTCAATTCTTCTTCGCTGAATGGAATCGACGAACTCCTCATATGAACACACGGGTCCTCTCTCATCTTATCGTACATCACGAACAATAACCGACGTTGGCTAGCAATATCACCCAGAATGAATAGGTAATTTCAAAAAACATAACAAATTAATGTGAAATTCAAAACGTGTCAAGTTTGATTAGTGTAATCCTGACCATGAGCAGTGAGTGATATACACACGATCGGTTGTATCAAGGTGTGCTATACAATTCTATCAAGCAAGATAATAATGTAAGCAGAGAGATAGAATACTTTGCACACGGAGCTTTATAGTAATTCAGCTTAGTGTTAGCCTACTCTTCTACGCTAATAGCCTACTGGCTGAATTCCACTAACAATCTTCTTGAAGTTACAATAAAATATACTGCTTATACTCAATCATTTCTCTTTGAAAGTGGTGCTGCTTATACCCAAGCTAATAGGACTCACTATCTCACACGTAAGCACAAATTATAATATTGCCAACGCTTCTCGAAAAATTATAAATTTAATGCTCTCAAAAAACAATGTATAGATGTATAGCTTTATCTAAATTTGGATTTATGAACTTTTGATCCCATACACTATTTGATGCCTTAGTCTTCTTTTATTCTCATCAACATCCAATCTTCTCATTGGACAATCTTCAAGAGGATCAATTTTCAAACTTTCTATTGGATAATTGTTGAGAAAATCAATTAGCAGTTGAAGATAAGCAATCAGAATTCTTGTAGATTTGGTCGCCCATATTACCAAATTTTGGTTTCTAGAAATAGAGTAGCTTGTTCATGGAATGTCCTTTGTCTTCGTGATGATTGCCAATCCACAAAAATATTACACATATGTGAACCTTTCGCACATATATATTTTGAGATTGATAATTATTGATATCCTTCCATAATTAGAACCATACCGGATCACTAGCTATCAAGGTGTGAGATAAAATATCTCAAAATAATAATATTGAAGATCATGACAAGAACTCCGTTGCAATAAGTGTAAGTGTTCTACTCATAACCACATAGTATACTGGTTATATCTAGCTTCCCAGCTTCCCAGTCAACTAATGATATCAAATTTCTGCTTATATTCATCTATCATAGTATTCTACTGATTTCAGCTTCTCTTGTATGCTGCTGATTTAGTGTCTTATGTACTCTGCTGATATCCACAAGGTATGTTGCTGATATCCATGCAGTAAGCTGATAATATCAATGTTATAACTGGCTTCTACTGATATCCATGCAGTCTGATGATATCCACATTATAAATGGTTTCTGTTGATGTCAAGCAAACACAAATTCTATCTTATGATCTTTCTAAGCATATTAGCAATCGTGACTCTACCTCATTGTTCACCTATCCATGGTAGCTCATAGCTTTACTGAACTCCCTATTCTAGGCTTGTTCACCTTCTACTCAGGTACCTCCAACTTGTAGACACATCTACAAGAGTTCCATCCATTTACTAATTGTAGTCTTTCATCCCCTCTCTGGTGGAACAAAGTTCCATCGCCGGTTGCTGCCACATCTTCTTCTCCATGTCGAAGTTCGAGATCCGATTGTCTCTCATTATCATCTCTTGGCGTTTCTCTGTTGAAGTCGGAAATTTCAAAGCACAAAGCAAAACTGTGAGATTTGATAGAACCACTGTCAATTGTTGTTTTAAAAACTTAAGCTCTTAGATGAAAGAGTAATTTAAGGGCTTAGAAATATTTGAACTCAAGACCTTATGCTCTAATACTATATGAGATTTTGTGAGACCACTGCCAACCATTTTAATAGCTTATGTTTTTAGATAAATGTGTGGTTTAATATATAAATACTCTAACAAAAACAATCTTGAATGCAATTGTTGTGCATCTTTCTATTTGCAACTAAATAAATTGACCTGAGCAATGTTAGAATTAAGCGCACAAACACAATAAAATAGAGAGTAAAGGCAAGAAAGAGAATTCGAGATACAATATTTTATCCTATTTCATCCTTAAACCAAGGCTATATCCAACAGAAGATTCTACTATAATTAGCATATTACATCTCTTTCTTACAACTCTTAATTTCAAGAGAAAAAGATCATACAGATGCACAGTAGTTATTCATGGGCTAAAACCCAAATTATCAATAAAATATAAGCCCAAACTATAAAAGTCATTTGGCGTTGCAATGACCTCGTGCCTTTCTATCGATAGAGAGTATAAATCATATCTCAACAAGCAAAGCAATGAATTGGAGTCGGCACTAGAGATTGCAGTTGCGAAGGTGAGTCTTAAATTCGATACCATCATCCTCTATCATCTCAGTAAATTCGTCTTAGGAGCAGAGCAACTGTTCAACCAAATGTACAAGAGAAAAGCAAATTGCAATTCTCCATCTTTGGTAGATTGATGCTCGCACCTGCATCTACAGAGGACGTTAGCAGAGGGAGTACTCTCTCTTTTGACTGTTTTATTTGGTAAGAGTCTCTTTTGACTGTTTCATCATTTAAGATATCAACAAGAGCAGAGGAAGAGAGGTAGACGCAAGTTTCTTCATCGTAGAGTTCTCCCACCGTTGTTCTTCATCTGGCCATCACCATCGAAGCCCCTGCTAGCACAACACTCCTTCCATCGGTGACATAGCTGTGACGAAATCAGACGACTGTACCAGGTCGTGCCTTTCTGATTAAATTTTGGAACTGATTTTGATTCGTTCCATCTTTGTCATTGGCTTTCAAATAGGTGGACATGGGTGCAAGAAGTTCATAACCAGAATGGATGAAGCTCGCGGCTCAATTTTGGCTCTGAAAAAATACGTCTGGGAAGAAACTTTCAGGTGTAACTTTGTTCCTATTGCTTCGAGCAGGTATTTTCTTTACCATTATCAGTAGATAATAATTGTTTTATTCATAAAGACATGATCTAAGATTTCTACGTTGAGTTAGCTCGATACTAGATCACGGACATTTGGTATTTTGTACTGAAGTATATTGTGAATCGTGGATTTAAACAAAAGATTTCTAGGAAGTGGCCACGATCACCTATTGTTCACACTGGTCTTTGCGTGAGTATGCACGTTGTGAGTGATGGAGTGATGCATTTCAAGCCGATAGCACACTTTACTTTTGAAAGAAGAGCAAATGACTTCAACATATCTGGTTTGAGTAGACAACACGCTGTGAACAAAATAAAAACGTGGGAAATGAATGGAGATTTGGAGAGAGATCGGTGGCGGATAAGACAAAAAAAGTGGGGATTTCCAGTGGGCCACTTGGTTCAGTGAAAGCAAAAGAAGTTTAGAGAAAATGGGATCCTCGTGACATTAGAAAATTAAAAAAATGATGATAAATGAGAAAAAAAGATGTTACGTTTAGGGTCCGTTTGTTTGAAAAAAAATATTTTTAGAAAACTATTTTCTGACTTTTCCGTGTTTCAACGACAGAAAACTAATTGGTTTACTGAAAATATTTTCATGGATTGAAAACAAGTTTAGCGAAAACGGCCTCCCTTACAAAAAGAAGAAAATCACTTTCCTTAAACCACCAAACAAATTAAAATTAACTATTTCTCTTCAAAATAATTTTTATGGAAAATATTTTTATTTATCATGAAGTTTTCAATGAATAAATTCATCCTTAATTTTGAACTTGTTAGAGTTTAAGCTTGATTCCTGTTTCATTTGTCTTTTCTTGATTACTGTCTCATCGTTATCATTTTGTTAGGAAATTTGCACTCCTTAAATTGAAATAATTGCATGTTTAGAATAGGGTCTAGCTCACGGGCTGATATCTTGGGGCTCAATAATAAGGCAGTGTATATTCATTGCCAGACTTGTGTCTGCTTACTTACCGCACTTTTCATCTTGTCGTTTTTGTATCGTGCTTGTGTAATGTGAGGTTTTAATTTTAGCTCATGGAATTCCTATCCTGGGTTTTATAATAAGGTCATGTATTATCACGGCTCGAATCGAGTTTACTCCCATTGCACTTTACTTGTCTTTTACTATTCCTCCTTGATGTCTCGAATTTTAGGATAGGTTTCAATCTTACAATGAAACCGTGCATTGAACACATAGTGCAAAAGCACCACAGGATTTCATGATTTGACAAGATCACATGAATCACTTCGTATGCAAATAAATCAAGTTTAGGTACAGAAATGACACTAGTTAAATAAATTAGTGTAACCAAATTCTCGAACTTAGATCTCTAGTTACGTAGAAAGTAAAACATACTCTCGTGTCTCGCTTGGCTCCTAGCTGATCCCAACTAGGCTAGTGGCAACTCCAAAGTATGATAGAACTTAATAGATGGATGAATTAGACGAATTTCCCAACATCGCGGAGGTAAGTATTTTGGGAACCCGCATCGAATGAGGGCGAGCACTGTGAATACGAGGAATGCTCATCCTTGCTCGATTACCGCTCGGGAGGATTGCAATAGTCAGCAATGAATAGACCGTAATGTCAGCAATATCAGCAAAGTTTTTGATGGGAAGAATTGATTGGAATTTCCTTCTAAATTGAATCATTTAAAGATTTAGGACTGAATAAGAATCTGTGTGATAAGTTTAGGACTATTTGTCAAGGTATGAGGCTTCTTCTTTGCCGAGGAAAGATAAAAACCAAATGGATGTGCCGACCATCAGCAAAAAGAGGAGAAAAATTATAATGGGTATGTGATGCGCGAAGTCAAAGGTGTCATGGACAATTTTATAGGAGGTGTGGAAGTGAAAGACATCACTTGGCAAGCAAGTGGTAAAGTAATTGAAAAGAAATGACGAAATTAATTTTGGACTCTCGTTAACATAGTATAAAAAGGGGGTCAACCAAACTACACAGTGGTTTATCAAACACTTAAAAGAGCCAAAGACAAGAGGAGCAATTTAAAGTAAATGAATTCTTAAAAAATAAAAGGGATATGTTCACTGAAATATTTTAAAAATTGCCAGGAAAGTGCAATTGAGTTCTAAAACTTACAAAAGTGCAATCAAATTCTAAAACTTGTCTAATTGATTCAATCAAGTCCTAAAGTTAACATTGTCCGATTTGGATAACGAAAAATGCTAACCATATAATTTATTTTCCATCTAACTAATATAATTTGTAGTTTAACCTAACCAAGTAACTGCTTTGTATTTAAGACCATATGCCACGAAGCTTCACAGAGCTAAAAGAAAAAAAATGGAATTGGATAGAATAACAGAAGATACATCCACAAGCTCCCAGCGAGTAGCAAGGCAGCTTTTTATGAGCCAACTACGTGTTGGCCAAATAACACCTGCAAATGCCAATGGTACAACATAAATGAAGACTGGAATCCCAACCTTGAAGCATCTCACTGCGGAGACGAAGCCACGATTGACGATGCCACTGAAAATCTTTCCTCCTATAGCAGGAAAAGCACGCTTTCATTAGCCAATTAGACATTGACCTTCCCAAAGTGTGAACAGTCGAATCGTTTCCGCTTTTTATTTTTTATTTTTTTGATTTTTTTTCCCTTTTTTTCTCCATCACCAAACCAAACATCTTCAAAACTAAAACATAACACCCGGAAATTGTTGAAGGAGCGTCATATTTACTAAAACTTCAAACCAGAACCATGCAACTTCTCTTCCATGACACAGTCAATTCTCTCTCCCATCTCGGCACTCATGTAATTCACCCAATCTCCAACCTCGCCGTTCCTAAAGAACCACTTCCTCTCTAGTCCAGTCGACAACTTCCCACTCTTATTCACCTCCAATGCGCTCAAATTGTCGAAGCTACACATCCTCAATATTCCCTCCACAGTCCCGTCCCTCAGTTCTTCTTCGCTGAATGGACACCCCATGAAATCGGCCAACCTCCTCACATGAACACTCGGGTCCTCTTTCATCTCCTCGTACTTCACGAACAACACCTTCTCGGGCATCTCCGAGCTTGCCTTGTGGTAACCCAGCACATGGTCCCAGTAAGGCCCGTACATGCTCACGCCTCGGCAGAACTTGTCAAGGCACTCCAGGAGCGGAATCTGGCCCTTCTCTTCGGGCCTCGCCTTGTTGATGAAGTGCCACATTGAGACGATAGTGTCCTTAGGGTTCATACACAGGTAAGCCAGCTTGCACTTGGAGTCCCTTACCGACTGTGGAAGCGAGGAATAAGGCAAGTGGGTGGCCAAGAGCCTTGGGGGGGCAAAAGCAGTGAGATCAGGATTTTTTTGCTGGAGATAGAGCCTGAGCTCCAAGAAGGGCACGAGGTCGTGGGGGTTTTGGGTTAGGAGAGGGTGGCGTTGTTGGGATTCAGAGTCAGAGTACTTGCCGCGGTTCAAGAGACTGAAGAGGATGGCCTTTAGCCAGGAGGTGCCACATTTTGGGCTGGTGACGAGGAGTATGTCGGAGGGGTGAGCTTGGAAGTGGTTTTGGCAAGCGAGGACGCCGTTCAAGAGCCAAGAGTGGAACCAGAAGCCCTGGTACAAGTGCAGAGAGGTGGGAAACCAGTCCTCTTCCGAGGGACAGAGGAGAGCAAGTCCTTGCATTCTTGCGACATGACGTCGTCTTGCAAGTACTTTTCATAGAAAGGAGGAGGAGGTTGAGAGGCTTGCATGGTGGTGATGGTGGTGGTGGTGGTGGAAGAGGAGGAGGAGGAGGTGGATAGTTGGAGTGAAGGATCTGGTGTCTAAAACAAGGACTTTCATGAAGATGGTGTCTCATATATTTTATACATTAAATGTTGTCTGATTGCGTCTTTCTATAACAAATTTGCCAAAAAAAATTTTTAATACCCCTAGCATTGTTAATGCTTTCATGTGATTAACGTGGTATGTTTAAATTAATAGTGCCAAGGTTTATAAGATCGATTTTTACAAAGTCATGTCAAAACTATTATTGGATACTCGAATGTATCCCTCCCCCTTTATTTATTATTTGAATTTACTATTTCATCCCGTAAATCGATTTTGTAGACCAATTTTTGTGTCCTTGATATTTACTCATTCCAAATTAGCATTAATACGATATTGCATTTTATACCTATCAAGATGCAAGAAATTAATATCTCCCGAAACTTGACCCATGCAGATAGAATTATTCCTTTCGCATGAATCTCCTCATCGTGGAAAAGAAACTGACTTTCATTTTTAGACTCCGTTCAGGACAACTTCTGAAATTTTATCTTTACAGGTGAAAATTGGTATATTGATTTAAGTAAATCTTCTTCTTTTTTTCTTTAAACTTTGAACATGCACATGAAAGAACATCGTTTATTAATTTCTTAGGGTCCAAAAAAAATCGTTTTGTTAGGGGCCATGTTATTTCCTCCATCCCTGGTTAGATGATCAAATCACAATTTGACATCGCATACATTTAAACTTAGTTAAATTTACAAGTGGGTTATGTCAATATTTGCAATCCTCTAATTAGAGGTCTGGCTTTAACAGGGATAGAGAAAAACATATCTCTTTAATTTGGTGTGCAATATCAAGTCAATAAATCATTTGGTGCACATTTAATACATGTAAGTGACGATATCAAGAGCGTGAAGCGTCAGGCCCATATATTGTATTTATTTACTTGTTTGTAGCTACAGCGTAAAGATATTCGTACATGTATTCATCATCTATTTTTTGGCTTTTCAAATGCACGTTTAGCGTGGTACTTCATTTACTCTATCAGAAGGAGGCAATGGATCAGGTGTGCAAAACCAAATGATTTCAACCATTCAACGTACATTGAGGTCCATCTGTTTTACATACGAGAAGTGAGAACCATTGAATTCAATGGCTGCGATTGATGTCGAGTGTATGCATTAAATTCGCATAATAATTCTTCCCCGTATTGAGAACAAGATGAATGACCACCGCTGTGCCACCAGACTGGTCGGCTTGAATTGCCGATGAACTTTGAATATCAAAATCCTAACCACTCTCTAAATTAAAAAACAAAATACGCTCGCCAACCCACACTTGTTTCACGATTTTCAATAAATAGTTCGGTCTAAGATCAACTAACAAGGATTAAAAATGCTAAAGTGGGTACGCACTATCTCACGGCATCCGTCATCAAATATTTTTTTCAATCATATTAATAAACTGAAAACAAACGCATCTGGATCACATGATTGAACAGAAACCCATCCTCAAAAAAGTCAATTAAGCATTGCTTACAAAAAAGTGGAGCATTAGAAGTGCTTGTGTCCACTCATACAACGCTCGATTTTTTTTATTCACGTGAACATATTGCTTTGAAATGATTAGAGTAGACTGGAAATCTACTCGGTCTATGTGCACGAGAAATTATGATTATATATTAAAATTCATTGTAGAATTCAAAGAATTTATACACCGTTAGCTCATCTCTACTTGTAATGACCCAGTCCGATCCACTTGGACCAAGTTCATAAAAAGATTACTTAGAATAAGCACACAAAATGGTGACTATATGGGGTATGTGTTGATTTATGAATCTCCAATGGGACCCCTCCCAACTTTTGTGAAATTTGGGATGTCACAAACTCCCCCACTTAAAGAAATGAAGTACTTGCTAGTGTAACACCCAACAATATCACTTTTCTTAATGTGTGATGCGGTCCAATCCAACCCTTTCCATCATTTTAGAAGTCTGTAAAAGCACACCTTGTTTGAGTTCTCTAACCCTATCGATCACTCTTCACCCAAATCGAATTGAGTATGGATCTGGTCTCTTTATGTACTATACATCTATTTGGGGGGGACTTATGATACCATCTATAAATGGGCCTAATTCCAAAAAAAAAAATATCAATTTTAAGTCGAGAGACAATTATGGCCCAAACCTTCTTTTGTTTTGTAAAAAAGCACTAACTTTAAATCGATGGATAATTTTGGCCTGAATTTTTTTTTTGTTCTATAAAAAAGCATCAATTTTAGGTCGATAAACAATTCTGGCCCAAACTTTTTTTGATTCCATAAAAAAGCACCAACTTTAGGTCGAGAGACAATTCTGGCCCGAATTTTTTTTTGTTCTATAGAAAAGCACCAACTTTAGGTCGAGGAACAGCTCTGAGCTGAACTTTTTTTTATCCCATAAAAAAACACAAACTTTAGGAGTTAATTTTCTTTAATTCCTAAAACAAAAAATATTTCTATTTAAATGCATTTCATATAGAAATTAGGCACATTTGTATTAATAAGGTCTATTAGAATATTTTTTTATATAAAAAAATAAAAAATTATTAAAATAAAAATTCAGGTTAGGCCGGGTCGGGGCCAGTTCGACCTGGCCATTTTCTTTTTCTTTTTTTCCCCGCACAGGCCCAACCCACTTTTCTTTTTTTTCTTCTTCTTTTTCCTTCCCGCGCGAGCTAGGCCTAGCCCGGCCCAGCTCCCCTTCTCCTTCGCCTCCCGCGCCGGCCTCTCTCTCTCTTCTGCTCTCCTCTATTTCTGACCGTCCAGAGCAATCGATGGTGGAGCGCCTCTCGCCACCCCCATCAGGTCAGAAGATAGCCAAGGAAGCACGCCAATGGGACTATCATTGATAGCCAGTCCCCTCATTCCCTATTTCTTGGCCATATCTCTCTCCTTACCCACTGTTTTTCTAAGTGTCAGAGCAGCCCCTGCACCGGCCTAAAAGGCCACAAAAGTCTTGAATAGGCATAGGCCGGTGCAGGCCATTAACGGTAGAGATGAGATTAGAGAGAGTGAGCCGATCGTTACCTATAAAAACTGACGAGAGAGACAGAGAAGAGGTTGGCCTTTTTTTTTTTTTTTTGAGAGGGAAACAGAGATAGAGAGAGAAATGGAGACAGAGAGAAGAGAGAGAATTGAGAGAGAAATAGAGCATACCGAGTCCACGCCAGAGCGGGAAGGAGAACCAGTAGCGTTGCCATCACCCCCAGATCAGCCAGAGACCCCCAGACGAGCCATCGACCAGTGAGCCTCTTTAGTCTCGACTGCCCATATTTTCCCCTGTTTTGGTGTCCGATTTGGTTGGGATTCGCGCCAGCCGTTTCGCGCGAATCCCAGCCCATACTATTGTCCCCCACAGTTCGTACATCGTCTCTGAAGGTAAGGACAGGTCACTAGAGGATGGCGGGGCCTTGGAACAGGTCGAAATCTCTCATTTTTGTTTGTGCACACCATGTGTTCGTTGAAATGTCTCAATGAAACAGTTTGATTTTGGTCGTTGGCCAGCAAGTGGGTGGCCGGACGGTAAGCGGGGTGGTTGAAGGAGCTTCGTAGGGGTCCCAAGAGGTGAAAGCTGGGCCGGATTTGGTCTGGGTCGGCCCGCGAGACGTCGAATCTTGCGGGCCAACAATCTTGCGTGCCTCAGGCAGCAAGAACCGGTTTGGACCGGCCTGTAGACCGAATCAGATCAGTCTGCAGGCCTTCTGGGCTGGTTCAACCTGTTTGAACCGACTCTATTTTGTCTAAATCCATTGAACCGAGCCCCAACCAGGCTTGATCCGGTCCAGACTCGGGTTGACCCCTGACCTAATTCAAATGCAAGGATTCGACCCGGGTCAACGTGATGGGTCGGGTTTATTGACTCTGGTCAAATCCGATTGATCCGGATCCGTCGACCCGACCCAGTTTTTAATATTATATTATTTAAATTTTTTAAAAAAATATTACAAAAATTAAAAAAAAATCATTTTTTATTTTCTTTTAAAATTAGGATATAATTTAGATATAGTATTGTCTAATATTTTTCTAAATTATGTGATATATCTTATTGTTTTAAATTATTGTTGTATTATTATGCATGTTATTTTTAATTAGAGTAATTGCATAAATTGTTACGTTTTGAATATTATTCGCCTTAGTTAGGGCTAAAACCTTAAGCTGCATATCTATTTTAACTGCTAATCGTTTATGATCATGCACTCATTTGATCACCTTACATATTAGAAGAAAGGTCCTAAAATCAATCTAAATTACCTGACAAATGTTTTCAAAAATGAACAGAGTAAAAAGGTACCGAAAGAGCATTAGTTATCCAACTAGTGTAATCAAGTCTCTAAACTCATTTAATCTCTAGTTCATAGGAATAGATTGATTTTCTCATCACCTTATTTGGGTTTCTAATCGACCAACCCCAAATCGATTAGTGACGACTCTGGTTCATAAGAATATGGTGATTCTCTCATCATCTTATTTGGGTTTCTAATCGACCAACCCCAAATCGATTAGTGGCGACTCCTTGATATAAACTACTTGCAGGTGAAAACCCTAAACCCTAAATCGCGATACGGTATGGGCTTGGGAGAGCCCGAGTTAAGTCTCAAACCTAGACTTAGCATGTACCAGGCGAGACCCCTTTTTTTTTTTATGTTGAGAAAAACGGAGGTCGGTTGTGACAGACTGGCGACTCCGCTGGGGACTTGTATTTTTTGTGGACTTAAGCCAAAATTTTTATCTTGTTCAAAACAATTTTTGTTTAGCAATGAGGACTCCAGATATGACCTTGACATTAAGATGTTATTTGTTCTTGTAGGTTCAAATTGATTGCTTATGAATTGTTGTGCATGCTTTAATGATATAGCACTACACTATTGCACATACAACTATGCTGCCGGACCTAGGCTGCAATAGGGCATTTTAGGATTATTTTAAGAAAAATACGACCTCGAACGCGAGCCTGCAATGTAGAGGTTGCCTTTCTTTTCTCCCAAATTTATTTCTAAAAAATCGAAAAGAAATATCTTTAGCATCTATTTGCATGACTATAAAATATTCATTTCTATTTGATCGAGATTAAAAGGACTTGACACCAGCGCGAGACTGCGACGGTTAGGCAACCTTTTAACTTCATTTTGCTGAATCAGTCTATATAGAAATCGAATCTCACTCCTCATATGCATATTGTTGTGATTGCCATGGTTCAAGGAAATATATATATATATATATATATATATATATATTATATCCCTTCTTATTTTATTATACAACCTACTTATTCATTTGATTTGTTACTGTTAGGTCACTCATTGATTGCATTCTATATACGATGGGAAGATATGATATTCAATTCGTCCCCACTCCTAAGAAAGAGCTTCTAGTATGGTGGGACTGACTCGATCAAAATGGCCAAAAGTATGTCAAAACAAAAATTGGTCGCCTACTTCCACTACTCAAGATCAATGTCCATTTTGGCATGATGTAGGCATTAGTACATTTCTGGTGCCCACAGACATCCACTTTCATATTTGATAAGTTTGAAATGACCCTGACTCTAGAAGAAATTAGTGTTGCCATTGGAAAGCCTTTGGGAACTGAGCTCATTAAATCACTTTTGGGTGTATCCCCTCTACCTGAATTATCCCAGTTTTTGCGAGTCGAGAGCAATACCATGAAAAGAGTCGTTAAAGCTCATTGTAATGCATGCCCCTGGTTTTTCTTAAATGAATGCTTTGAAAATCAACCTATGAGCCAAAAATCTAAGATTTTTATTCTTGCTTTTATCGGGTGTGTCATTTTCCCTCATCGCAAAAATTCAATAAACCCATCGATTGCGTATTTGGCCAGACAAATTTGCATTGGCCTAGGTTATGTTAATTCAGTTCTAGTAGAAACATTTTTGTCTTTTAACCGTTTTAAACAAAATGACAAGAAAATCATGCGGGCCACCCCAAAAATTTTGCAAATCTAGTTTTTATCCCATTTAAGAGGATTTGGGCACCTCATGCAACTTTTTGAAATCAATGACCTTATGCACCCGATACAAAGATTTGAGGTCTTAAAAAGTAATTCTCCTGATAAGGATTACTCTATCTGGATAAACTTTTTAAAGACCCCAATTCCAAAGCATTCTTATGACACGCTAAATGGTTCCATGATGGTCATGCTCGTTATGCTCACTTGTTTCACAACCCTATTCCACTGCTCGGTTTATCTGGCGTCACTTTATACTATCCCTATCGGGTAGCTCGTCAATACAGGGCCCTTCAGGAGATCCCGTGGCCTCTCAAGACAGACTTGTTTCGAGTTCGATTCACTCGCTCGAACTACAATCACGTTGGTGAAATTCGTGCCATCCAGAGGGTGTGGCCTGAGAACATTCATGTGCTAAGACTATTGAAAGGGCAAGAAAAGGTCCACCATGCCTCTCTATTCTACATTTTACATCATCAAATCCCGGTAGCTCTATAGCCAAAGGTCCCAGATGTAACCAACAAGCCAAGTCGCCAAGCACAAATCAACCATCTCGAAAGGACTGTGGGGACAAGGGATACGCTTATTGCGAAACTTATTCGTGAAAATAAGTGGCTTCGAGAGACTGTAGCTTCCTCATCATTTATAGAATAAGTGTCCGGGAAGGGCGCCCTTTTGTTAGAAGCCCATGTCTTTTATATTTCTTAGTATTTATGTTTAGGGGTTTTGGTTTTCTTTTTTAAAAGTGTTTATGGGTTGTACTAATGTTAATATAAGTCGGACCACTTTTTGTTATATAAATAATATGTTTTGCGCTTTAATGACACCACCGTGGCCTTAGCCCAATGGTATACGGGGATGAGCTAAAGCGGTTCAAGGTGACTAGGGTTCAAACCCCGGGGACGCCATTTGTAATGTTAATATTAATAAAAACCCTTTTTTTTTCTTTTTCTCTTTGCAAATAAAGAAAATATGTAATAATATTATGACTAGGTCATGAAATGATTTTTTATTAGGCATTATACTCATTCATTTTAACGTTTTCACAGGTAGTCACGAACTAAATGGCCGAGGAGAATGTGTCGATCCATCTCAATAACATGGAAAACAAAATGAAGATGGTTTTCAATGCACTCGAAAATCTTACCAAGCAAGTAGAATCTATCAATGGCAAACTCATCTCTACACCTACAGCAATCGAGGTGGTGTTACCGCCACCATCTACTAGAAAAGACAAAGCCTCCGCTAGCGACAGCAAGATACCCATGTTAGAGGACGATCCACTTCCACTTGCCATCAAGAAGACCGAGCTTGTAACCGCACCAATGACAGAACATGACAAACATCTTGCGAAAGTCAAGGAGATACTGAAATAGCTACAAGGCCCACAATATACTATCCCACTTGACCTATCTATATACAAACTGGTTAAGGTACCAGAAAAGTTCAAGATGCTAGAATTCAAGAAACATAATGGCACCTCATGCCCCAAACACCATTTATGCATGTATCATGTACGGATAGCCCAATACGTTGATAATGAACTCCTCATGATTCAAACTTTTCAAGTAAGTTTGACAGAACTGACTTTGACATGGTATATGTCAAAAGATGTGGATGCTTTTAAATCTTGGGATGATGTCGTTGATGCATTCCTCAAGCAGTATCAATTCAACCTCGACGTCACCTTTTCTCGTGACAACCTTGAACGCATTGAGAAGAAGAAGAGTAAGTCTTTTAAAGAGTATGCCACTAAATGGAGGAACTTGGCCACCCAGATTACCCCAGAACTTATTGATTATGAATAAATGAAGTTATTCATTAAGTCCCTTTCGTATGAATACAGATACCACCTGGTTGGTGCCACTGCTGAAATCCTCAATCGTTTTGTTCCTGTGGGTGAATGAATTGAAATGGGATTATGTGACGGATGGTTCACAAACCCCACTTCCACAAGTAAGAGACTCAACACGAGAAAGGAGAAGGAGTCCCTGACAAATGGGAACATCGCATACACCTAGACTATTTATCCTTCCCGGACAGTCCAAGTGAGCAATGAGCAACAACCGACCTCAAGTCACCAGCCTCTGAAGCAATATAAGAAAAGGCAATTCACTCCATTGCCTAGATCCTTTTCTCAAATCCTGACCATACTCCGGAAGAAAAACATGCTTTCTACTGAACTAAAGCGGTCCAACTCAGAAAACTTTTTGAACTACAATCCGTCTAAGAAATGTGACTATCACATTGGCAAGGTAGGACATTCAACAGACGACTATTATACTTTCAAACACCGAGTCCAAAATTTGCTCAACACCAAAGTCTTCTTGTTTCAGACATCCAAGCCAAATGTCCAAAATAACCCGCTACCCGAACACGAAAGCAGAATTAATGCCATATTCACTTTCGACGCTAGCCGAATCAAGAATGTGAGGGTATACACTATTGACGTTTATAACGATCTAGTGAAAGTAGGGTACTATCCTACTGGTGAAGTACTACCCTTGTCCCTAATGAAAGAAAGGGTTGCCAGCATGGCGAAAGCATGTTTCATTGTATATACCGACCACACCAGCATAGTGGCCACCATCTCCAAGGTTATCATTGACCGGGACAAAGAACTCTCAACATTGACTATCGAAACAAGTGAATCCATCCCCTCACTTGCGAACAAACCTTTGACTGACAACCCAGATGAGGAGGAGGAACTGACGATTGAAGTACTCCTAACCGAAGAGCACATAGTGATCGAGATACCTTAGCCTTATCGGTATGAGAATGACAAAGCAATCCCATGGTCTTACGAACTGGACATTGATCTAATCATCAGGTCAGGACGAACGTATGCCTAGGCAGATGCGCAGCCTCCGAAGCTTGTTACCAACAAAGAAGCCAAGCAATTCCTGGCCATCATCAAAGCCAGTAAATACAACGTGGTTGATCAACTACGCAAGTTGCCTGCCCATATTTCTTTGCTAGAGCTACTTCAAACATCTGTGAAGCATCAAAAATCTCTGATGAAAGTGCTCAGCGAAGTAAACGTCCCAGAGACAATTGAGCATGACAAGTTAGAAGCGTTCATGGGGTCCATCCTGTTGAAGGACCGGATAACATTTTCGGAGGATGATTTTCTTGCCGAAGGTAAGGGGCATACCAAGGGTTTCTACATCTCTGTTAAATGTAAAAACTCTCATGTGGCTCGAGTTCTGATAGACAATAGATCTGCTTTGAATATTTGCCCATTGGCAACCTTGCACCATCTCAATATAGACATGTCTAAGCTCCGTGTCTCTAAAACATCTGTCTGAGCATTTGACGAGATAAAGAAAGACACTATTAGTGAGATCGACCTTGATGTCCAGATTAGCCCAACCGTGTTCAGCATTCTGTTTCAGGTAATAGACATCCCCACTGTGTCTAGCTTTCTACTGGGCTGTCCCTGGATTCACTCTATTATAGCCGTACATTCAAGCCTTCACCAAAGCGTGAAGTTTGTAGCCTATGGGAAACTAATCACAGTCCTTGGAGAAGAAGACTATCGAATCTATCAAAAAAACTATCATCCCGTATGTTGAACCAAGTGGCAAGGTGGAATCCAATTATCAGTTTATCGAGCTCATGTCAACCGTGCACGGATATTGATGAACTTCTCCCCTCGTCCCTGATATGTCAAAAGCCGCAATCATGGTAAGGAAGGTTCTGGTTGGGAATGACTTCACCCCAGGTCAAGAACTCGGCAGAGGAGGTCGGGGCATCCGAGAGCCTATCCAGACTATTAGGAATCACCGTATCGCTAGTCTAAGGTATGGCCAAGGAAACCCACAAGCCAACAAGGGGCACAAGATAGATCAAGTTGGTTTGCTACTTCCCCATATTTGAGAGACTTTCCTGTCACCTGCTAAATTGTTGTAGGATAAAAAAATTTATCTTAACCTCTCAGGACAATCCGGTGATGGGTTCAAGCAACCTGTCGAATGTTCAAGTCACCTGAGCTCATCGACGCTTCCTGTAAATGTTGCTGTCAATCGACAGGAAAACTTAAACAAGCTACCGATTGAGAAAGATTGTGGACGAAAAGAAACGCTGGATAGAGTGGTCACCCTATTTGACGATATCTTCGTAGGAGCCATATACGAATACTTGACCCTAGAAATGAGTGTAAACCCATTTGATTTGTTTGCACGTTTGCAGTATTAGTTAGGCGACCTACAAGATTTGCTCACATCCTTAATAGATGTCATTGGCCAAATCTCGGACATGTCACTACCGCTTCCCAATCAAGAAGAGGTGACCTAAGTAAAGGGTCCCGAAGAAAACTCGCCGTCTGGAGTCCTTCCTAACATGACTTGGCGAGATATCCAACTCCTATAGTGGCAGGACAATGTATGACGATACTCGCCAGTTCCTAAATCTATGGATGTGATATTCCCTATTCTTTTGCAGAAGGGGTTGATCACAAGGAGGTTAAAACATCCTACTTCTGAGTACTTCATTAACTATGATCCCTCTAAATCTTGTGACTATTATTTAGGAGAGATCGGGCACTCACTGGATGATTGCGATACTCTGAAGAATAGAATTCAAGACCTACTAGACGCCAGGGCATTCACTTTTTGTGCCTCATGGCTGTGTCATGATAGGAATGACCTCTTGGTGGTACCTAGCATTCGTGTTATTGCCTCTAAGCTTTCTGATAAGGCACGTAAGGGGAACACAATTATGGATACCCTGGGCGAGCCTAGTGGTAAGTTTGACTATTACATTGACTACCAGATGCCACCAAGTTTTTATGAAGACCAGCGGAATATCATTCCTAGTAGATAGGACGACATGGAAAAGCTGACACCAGTAAAGAGAGGAGTCGATGAGCTGGATTCCTGGAATGATACTTTCGAAAGTTTCTTTGTCAACGCGATAGATGAAGGACCAGTGGAGGGAATAGGCGCTAGTCTGCTTGAATAGAATTCCTCTCCTCTTTTCTGCATGAATCCCTGGAAAAGGGGCTATTCTTGTATTTTGTTTTTTGTCGTCATTTCTGCTGGAAGAAATATCTTTTTAAACTCTCTCTCTCTCCTGAGATTATAAATAAATAATGTTTTGAGGGCATGAGGCATTATCCCAAATCAGCCCGTTGATGATATCCAGCCACGAAAAGGAAAGTATTCAGAGGCCCGGGCTAAGTCATGCTTCTTCGTTTCTAAAATTTTTTGAAAATCAAAGACGTTTCACTATTTCTTCAAAAAACTGTGTTTTAAGAGAAAACAAACGATGAAAGGATATATATGCTCATAACCCTATTTGTTCTTCTGATCAAATTACCTTGTATTCCAGGCATAATCTTGCGACTTGCGAGGGAGTTAGTACGAGCTAGCTAGAGGCCGTAGATGTCAACAACAGCGATTCTGATGATTCAAGTCACAATTCCACTGAAATCCGAAGAAATTGGGAGCAATATGAACAATTCGAGCCCCTTACAATCGAGAACACTGTTACCATCAATTTGAGTGGTACTCAAAATCCAAAAGAAGTAAAGGTCGGGGCCAACCTTCCCGAAAAGAAAGCCATACATCTGATCGCTCTCCTCAAAGATTATCAAGACATCTTTACATGGTCTTATTCTAATATGCTAAGACTAGACTCTCGGATTGTCGAGCATAGTTTGCCTATCAATCCCGACATGCTTCCTAAGAAGCAAATGTTACAAATGACCAAACCCGAGCTGTCGAAAGAAATCAAAGAAGAAGTGATGAAGCTTTTGAAAGTAGGGTTCATTAAGGTTTCGCAATACCCTAACTGGGTAGCAAGCATCATGCCAGTGAAGAAGAAAGACGGTCGAATTTGAGTTTGTATTGATTATCGTCACTTGAACAAGGCCAGTCTAAGGACGACTTTCCGCTCCCCCATATAAATGTCCTTGTGGATAGAACTGCTGGATTTGAATTATTTTCTTTTATGGATGGATTCTTCAGATACAATCAGATAAGGATGAACAACGAAAACAAGGAGAAGACGGCATTCATCACTCCATGGGGAACCTTTCACTACAGGGTTATGCCTTTTGGTTTGAAGAATGTCGGGGCAACATACCAATGTGCTATGGTCACTCTCTTTCATGACATGATGCACAAAGAAATTGAAGTCTATATCGATGACATGATCGCCAAGACCAGATGTGGAGAGGACCACATTGAAGCCTTGAAGAAGCTATTCAGCCGACTGTGCGAGCTCAAATTACGCCTGAACCCTACAAAGTGCGTGTTCGGGGTGACCTCTGGTAAGTTACTTGGATTCATTATGAGTAGCAAGGGGATTAAGGTCGACCCCTCAAAAGTCAAAACAATATGTGAACTGTAACCCCTGTCCATAGTGAAGGAGGTCAGAAGCCTTTTGGGAAGGTTTAACTATATCGCTCGGTTCATCTCCCAACTCTCTGAGACTGCACAGCCTTTTTTCAAACTTCTCAAGAAAGACACTCAGATTAACTGGGGTGAAAATTATCGAGAAGAATTTGAAAATTTGAAGCAGTATTTGATGAGTCCCCCGGTACTAGTTCCACCAGTCTTAGGACATCCTCTAACTCTCTAATTAACAATTCATAGTGAATCATTAGGAGCCCTATTGGCCCAAAGCCACCTCGACGATGGAATAGAATGAGCAATCTATTATCTGAGTAAGAAATTCACCATTTCAGAACAGAGTTATTCCAAATTAGAAAAAACACATGTTGCATTGGTGTGGGTGTTGCATAGGCTCCAACAATATACTTTGTACCACCAGACATTCCTCGTAACTGAAAACGACCCTATTCGGTATTTGCTTAACTGACCAGCATTAGTGGGAAAATTAGCCAAATGGTAAATTCTAATTTTAGAATTTGACATCCAAACATCATCGTAGAAATCAGTGAAAGGTCGAGTGATCACTAATATGCTAGCTAAATACCCTAGGGAAACACATGAGGATGATCTCTCAGATGATTGCATTTTATCAACAGAGGAACACATATGGACAATGTTCTTCGATAGAGCAGTAAACCTATCTGGCTATGGCATCGGGACAGTCTTGATATCCCCAGATGGGCAACATTATCCTGTAGCCGCAAAATTGGTGTTTCCTTGCACCAACAATATAGCCTAGTATGAAGTAGCAATTGATATGAAAATAGCTAAACTAAAAGTATTTGGCGATTCTGCTTTAATCATCCTCCATACTGTGGGTGAATGGAAGACTAGAGATATTAAACTAGTACCCTATCATGACTATCTGGAAGGATTAGTAATAGAATTCAATGAGATCTCGTTTGACTACCTATCTAGTTCTCATAACCAATTCGCCGATGCACTGGTTACACCATCATCCATGTTGTAAATTACTAATGGTTTGGAAATAGAACCTCTGAAGATTGAAGTCCTGACCAGACTGGCCTATTGCATGGCCGTGACCAAGGAATCCGATAGTAAATCATGGTATTACGATATCATGAACTATATCAAGGAGCAGCAGTTCCCTGAAGGGATTGACTCTGCAGACAGAAGATATATAATGAAAATGGCAATGAAGTTCTTCGTCAATGGTGAGAACTTGTACAAGAGGTCTTATGATTCTATTTTGCTAAGATGCGTGGATGCGACTGAAACAATGCGAATTATGTAGGAATTGCATAAATTGTCCACACATGAATGGACACATGATGGCTAGGAAATTAACAAGATTAAGTTATTACTGGCTTTCCTTAGAAAGCGATTGCATCCGACATGTTCGAAATTATCATCGTTGTCAAATCCATAGAAACAAGATAAATGCCCCACTAACTAAATTACACAAGTTATCAGAGTCATGGACATTTTCAATGTGGGGCATCGATATGATCGGCCCAATTAATCTGAAAGCATCAAATGGACATCGCTTCATCTTGGTCGCAATTGATTGTTTTTCCAAGTGGATCGAGGCCACGTCATATACCAATGTCACTACTAAAAATGTGATGAAATTCATCATGCTAGATATAATTGCCCGTTATGGCGTCTCTGAAGCCATCATTACAGATAACGAGATAAATCTGAATAATAAGTTTATTGATGATTTATTCAGTGAATTCAAAATCCGTCATCTGAATTCGTCTCCTTAACGTCCCCATATGAATGGAGCTGTTGAGGCTGCCAACAAAAATATCAAGAAGATCTTAGCCAAAACTGCTGAAAACTACCGAAATTGGCATGAAAGATTGCCTTTTGCATTAATGACATATCAAACATCAATTCAGACATCTATCGGAGCAACTCCTTTTTTCCATGGTGTATGGAATTGAAGCAGTTCTGCCTATTGAGGTAGAAATCCCCTCGCTGCGGGTATTGTCTCAAATGAAACCATCTGATGCAAAATGGAAACAGCAAAAACTGGAACAGCTGAATATGATTGATGAAAAGCGGCTGAAGGCTCTGTGTCATGGTCAATGCTATCAACAGAGGGTAGCCAAATCATTCAACCGGAAGATGCACCCAAGACACTTCGAAGCAGGTGATCTTATCCTAAGAAAGATTCTACTACTACCCCCTGAGGTTGGAGGTAAGCTCGCTCCAAACTACAAAGGCCCTTATGTCGTAAAAAATGCACTCCCTAGAGGGGCTTTGATTCTGACTAAGATAGATGGACGTCAATTCTCTAACCCAAACAACTCTGATGCTGTGAAGAAATACTACCCTTGAAATAACTTCTATATTCCCGTTGATAACAAAGGAATTGACAAAAAAGTTATTGATAAGGACACTCACAGTGACAAGTTTAACTGGAAAAGACTTCACGTATGACAAAATAGTGTCAAGGTCGAGCCTGACATCCACAGCAATCTCGATGGTAGTTGTTGACACCTAAATTTTAGCACATCATTTAGTGGTTAATTTGCATAGAAAATTAGGGATTAAATTTTAACCCCTAAACAAAAATATTACAATTGCATAGCATATAGTTTAGGTTCATATAGATCAATTGCATTCTACATCGAATCGGCATTGACAAGCGAGCTTAAAATTCATCACGTGAATCAAACTCGGGCATCGAACGAGACTCGGCTCACTCGGAAAGCATGGGCCGAAAATCACACGCAAAAGGGCTTGGTTGTTTTAATTTGAGCTTAAATTAGCCCATTATGCTTAATTAAAGAAAAGCCCAAATTAATTCAGCCCACTTAGAATTAAATTAAAGCCTAAACCTAAGCCCGTTAGGACTAAAAAACCCGGCTAATTGACCTAGGTTTTCATTATAAATACATGCTTATGAGGGGGCTCTCAGAATTTTTTTAAGATCAGAATTTTCATGAGGAAGCAAGAGAGAACCACAAAAGAGAGAGGAGATTTACGCATGAAAAATTTTCTTTGGCATCCACTCAGCTACATCTGCAAGTAACACCACTTTGATGCCCTTTGACTACATTGACGTTTCCCTGCTTTTGGATCATCAACCGCAAGGAGCTTCACCGGCGTTTGCACTTTGGAGTATATCAACCCACTTCGCTAGTGGTTGAAATTGGATCGAAGAACACGAGAATTCTTAGTACTCCGATTCACGTTCATCCATGGAGCCAATGAGTCTCAGCCAAAGGAAGACCACATGGAAAGTGGACAACGTCCAGCTTGAAGCGATGCAAATTTAGCCGTTAGTGGGAGATAGTGGAAGATTTGAGACAAAGGCCACGTACTGTCAACTGGGAAGAAGTCAAAAGGGAGTAGAGGTTTCCATACGGGAACCCACACGTTGAGAGAGAAAGACAAAGGTATTTGCCCTTTCCCTTTCGCGATTGCGGTTGTTATGCCTCCTACATCAACGACGGGCCTGCTCGATGCACGCCATAATCCAGTCCGATGATAGCTAGCCATGGTTAAAATTCTCTCATATTTACTATCCATTGTTCGACGCCCACTGGTTCATACCAAGCTTCGATACTTCACCAAGCAACACCGAAGTCATACCGCGACACCAACGTCCTAGCTGCCGCGCTTGTAGGTCGCCCACCATTGGTTGTCGTTTCGATCCGTGATCCTGATTCGCGAGCTCAAATTTGGAAAGAAATCTGCAAATTAGGTAATTATCTTATCCCGATTTGATCTGAATATTTTGTTGCCTAATTCGTACTTATCATTATCTAATTTTGCATATTTGAACAATAGACATTATTCCAATTAGGATTTTATTTCTTTTTTTAAAAAAAAAAAAAAAAATCTTGGATATCTATTACTTTTCAAACTTGGATAGAATTTAGAATTTTCAAAATCTTTTGAATATATCCAAAATCTTTGAGATATCTACTTTTTTCAAGATGTGATCGATTAGGAAAATTTCCTAATCCGCAACCGCATACGTGGAAATAAATCTATCTATCAGGCTTTAGATAGAGTTATTTCCATAGCGGGTATTTTGAATTTTAGGATCGATCTGTCAGGCTTCAGATCGAAACTTAATTCGAAAGATTTAGTGGTTATTTATTTATTTTTTTTACTTGATTTTAATTTCGAATTTTGATAAAAAAAATACCAAAAGATCATTCTAGAATAGGTTAATTTCTTTAGTCTAAGATTGCGTGTCTAGATAATTAGCATCTTTAATTCCGAATTTTATTAAAAAAAAATACAAAAAAATAAATAATATGCCCGTCATTAGAAATAGGTCACGTCGTCGCATGACATATAATTTGCATGTTAAGTTGCATTAATCGCATGTCAATTTTTGCACGTCATTACATATAGGTTAACTTTTATTTAAATAAGTGAAAATAAAAATTTATGCACCTTTAAACTCTAAGTTAGGATTTATCAAAATTGCCAAATTGGGTATTTTTCTTGAAATTGGTACCGAAAGGGCGTTAGGGAATCTAGCGTAACCAAGTCCCCGAATTCATAATTTCTGGTTCGTAGAAATAAAATAGTACTCCCGCTATTTTATTTAGGTTTCTAATCAACCTACCTTAAATGATTAGTGGCGACTCCTATTGAAAATATTTGCATGCTCATAATTGGACCTAAGTTGCGATTTGGTAGAGTTTGGGAGAACTCGAGCTAGGTTAGTTAATTTAATTGATCTAGTAATCCATTAGCCTAAGATCAAAAACTCCGATTTTTTAGGTCGCGACAGCTTGGCGACTCCGCTGGGGATTAACTTGTATTTTTTTTGAAAATTTATGGAGGACTTAGGCCAAAAAAGAATTTTCAAACAAAAATCACTCGATTTGGCAAAATTTAATTGAATTCTCATTTTTAAGTGTTAAATGTTTTTGCAGGATGGGAGTTATAAGGGGAGTAGTGATTGGCTAACCCTTTGTTTTGCAGGTTTGGTGAAGTGGAATTTGGTTTAATTTTCGTACTATTGAAGTGTTTGTTGCATATAACTGTTGTGCATGATTTACAGTATTTGCACTACACCACACACAACCTGTGACCGGACCTGGGTCACACCCATAGTTTTAAGATGGTATTTAGGTGGTTCTTTAACCTTGGCGGTAAGGCTTCGCTAAAGGTTATCCCATTTGAATCCCGAAAATTTTTCCAAAAAATGGCTCAAGGGTTGTCCTCATGCACGTGAGGCTACAATGCATGGGGTTGCCCTTGTCGACCGAACCAAGCCGAAGTGATTGGACTCGACTAGTCATGACTATTGTATGCAAGGCTGCGACTAGTCATGACGATTGTACGCGAGGCTGCGACGCGTCGTTTCGTTCATCATTTCACTTTGCAAAAACCATTAGGATAGATAGATTAAGATTTAAACTCACGTTTCATGTGCATGTCTCTGTGATTGACATTTTCTCCCCGAAGACGGTAATTTCTCGAGCTTTATCTTTGGTTTTTTTTATCTTATTTTGAGTCAGTCCATGATTTAGGTTGAGTCATTTGGCACGTGGTCTATATAAGAATGGGTCGCCTCGATATCCGTTTAGTGCCTACTCCGAAGCTGGAGCTTAAGAAGTTATGGAGCCAGTTGAAGCCAGATGGTCAACAGTACGTTCTCAAACGCATTGGATTCATGCTGCCAATCCTAGACATAGATGTTCAGAGCGGGATCATGCAGGCATTCGCTCATTTTTGGTGCCCCGAGACAACCACATTTGTGTTGGGAGGTAAGTTTGAGCTCACACCGACTCTGGAAGAATACAGTATTGCCATTGGGAAATCGATTGAGTTGGATATAGTTGAACCACCCATTAAGGTAGATCCTGTGGTAGTGCTTGCTGAATTTTTGAATTTGACTAAAAAGGAAATTGAAAAAGTGCTAAGGGGTAATTGTCAAGCATGCCCATTATCTTTTCTTATCGAATGTTTTGAAAATAACTCTGTTCTCATGAGATCTAAAATTTTTATCTTAGCTTTTTTTGGACTCATCATTTTTCCATTCCGTCAAAATGCTATTGATCCTGTCATAGCTTGGACGGTAAAACTAATATGTGGTGGAGTTAGTTTTATAAACACAATTCTAGCAAAGACTTTCATATCTCTGACACGATTCAAGAAAGGAAAAGATAGAACTTTTCGAGCCCCGATTGAGCTTTTACAAATCTGGTTTTTCTCACACCTTTCTCAATTTGGAGAAGATATGACTGTATTTGAAATGGGCATGACTGATAACCCTATTTTAAGGTTCAAACAAATACAAGATCAAACTAAGAGTTTGCACTATACGCAATGGGTCCATCTGTTCAAGGATCCAAACTCTAAGATTTTCCTTTGGCAAGCTGTGTGGTTTCGGGAGGTCGAGGCTTGACTATACCATGGCAATCAGAAGCCCGTACCTTTGATGGGCATTTATGGGGCAACCTGCTATCAGCCTCTTCGGGTTACACGTCAATTCCGAGTTCTGCAGGATGTCCCACCTCCACTCAGGCCCAATGAATTTCAAGTCCAGTTCGAGAAAGGCGAGTCCTACAGAGTCGAGCTTAGGCGTCATTCTGAGGCTTGGCAGAATTGTTCCACTCAGAAGCTGATTTGGCCCGCAGATGAGCTCACTGGAAGAATGAAGCGTCACTTTGCCACGGATCGGTATGTTCAGTATCATACCATCCCTGCTGAGATACTCCCGAAGATCCCGGTCGTGACAGTACGGCATACCCTTCAGACTCAAATCAAAATCAGCGAAGAAAAGGCGATGAAGGCCCAGGATAAGGCAGATGCTCTAGCTGAAGAGAATGCACGATTACGGCGTGCCTTGAAGGCCCATTCGTCTATAGATCATGTAGCCGCTAAAAAGAGGAAGACCATTTGATTTCTTGTTTGGTTTAGGGAGTTTTTCTTTTTGGGAGGAAATGTTAGCTTGCTATTAACGTTTTCTGGTAATAGATGTCAAGACATTTTCCATTCTGAGCAATTCAATGAAAAACGTTAAGTTATAATTTGTAAATTTTGGAATTAGTCCAAGTTTTTATTGAATGAAGCAATTTGGAATTTTAGGATTTACTGGACTAATTGGTCTTTTGAAAGAAATTTCATCTTGAGGATCTAAGGGATGTCATGGACCGACTCGTTATTCTTACTTGTTGTATTCATTCAATCGTTACTTTTGCAGGTAATTTGCCACGGATCCCCCTCATCCTCATAATACTCGATCGGTGACCAAAAGAAGGATGGCCAATCAAGCTGAGATTGCAGCCATGATTGACGAAAAGCTGAAAGAACACATGAATACAATCAATGAGCAGATCACGGCTGCTATGTCCAAAATGATGAGTGATCTCATGGCCAAGCAACAACAGATCAATGCTATCTCTCAATCGGAGATTCCGCCTCCAACTCGTCAAGGTCTCCGCCTCGACAAAGCTCCTGCAGTGAATACTAATCCAACCTTTCAACTAGACGATGTCATTTTGACTGACACTAGTGCGTCTCCGGCGGCTGATGTTCTTCATCCACCCCTCAATGATGAAAATGCTAAATTGCTGGCTAAGCTCGACCAGAGATTACGTGAAGTAGAGGGAACTCAAAGTTTTCCGCCTGTTGATTTGTCTGTTTTTACTCGGGTCCAAGTGCCCGATAAATTCAAAATGCCAGCCTTCGAGAAGTATGATGGCACCTCGAACCCAATTCAGCACATCGAGATGTACCAGGGGCTCATGAACAGATATGTTTCTAATGGACCTTTAATGATTCAAACCTTTCAAGCAAGCTTGAAGGATGCTGCAATGAGGTGGTATACCAACCACCAGATCAACCGGAAAGACTCGTGGGAAGAAGTAGCAAATCTTTTCGTCAAACACTTCAAGTTCAATCTTGATGTCACCATTACAAGGGAAGACCTGGAGAGAGCTGAGCAGAAAAAAGGCGAGACTCTAAAGGAGTATGCCACTCGTTGGAGGAACATGGCGGGACAGATCATGCCCGAACCTTCAGAACGTGACTTAATGAAGTTGTTCGTGTCCACTCTATCACAGCCGGTTCGTTCACGAATGCTAGTGACGGCCGTCCAATCTTTTAGCCAGCTGATAGCCATGGGTGAGGAGATTGAATCTGGGCTCAAGAAAGGATGGTACAGTGAGTCGGGTTCATCTGGCAAGAGATTTATTAGTAAGAAAGACAAAGAGCATGCCCCTGAAGTCAACATGACTTATGTACAGAAGACGCCAGCTCAGGCCCCGAAACTACAATTTACCACCAAGCAGCCGACCTCTTATGTGCAGCAAGGCCGGCAGGACCCACGCCCGCAGCGCAAAACTCGCCAATTTACTCCACTTCCTGGAACGTTATCTCCGGTACTAGCAGTGCTAAGGAAGAAGAATTTGCTGAGTTCGGAGCCACAAAGATCTAACGCTGCCGGCTTTGCACGATACGATCCGTCGAAGAAATGCGATTACCATAGAGGTGAGGTGGGACATTCGACAGACGACTGCCAAGTACTCAAACATCGAGTACAGGATCTACTTGAGACTGGAGCGTTTGCACTACAGCCAGCCGGTAAGCCCAATGTGCAGAACAATCCACTTCCTGATCATTCGAGCAGTGCAAATGTTGTCCTTGGCCCGGCGGTCAAGCGAGTTCAAGACTTTAGGGTCCCTTTTGAAGATATGTTCGACGCTTTAGTCCGAGCTGGCTATGTTTTGACCGGTGAAATGGTATCATTCGGTGAAATAGAAAAGAAGGTGGATGAGTTGGTAAGAGAGGGAATGATTGGGATGGCTGATGAATTCGGGGTAGTGGCTACTATATCTCAGGTCATCATTGACTGGAATGAAGAACTCGCAATGCTAACCGATGAACAAGTTAAGTTGGATCCTGAGCTAATTGACATGCCCTCTCTTGAAGATGCCTCTGATGATGACCTCGGGATTGTTATACCCGATGCTTCTGAAGCATTGGTGATGGCATCACCTCAGCCTTACGCTTATGAAAGTGACAAGATGGTTCCATGGTCATACAATGTTGATCTGATAACAAGATCGGGACGAACTTATGCTGATAATCCACCTGTCAAGCCAGTGGTTGAGAAAGAAGCGAAGGAATTCCTAGCTGTGATTAAGGCTAGTGAATATAGTGTGGTTGATCAGTTGAGAAAGTTGCCTGCACAAGTCTCGTTGTTGGAACTTCTTCAGACATCAGAGAAGCATCGGGGTGCTCTTATGAAAGTTTTGAGTGAGGTTCATGTGCCCGAAAATATTGAAGAAGATAAGTTAGAGGGGTTTGTCGGGACGATCCTCCTCAAGGATCAAGTAGCATTTTCTGATGAGGAAATTCCAGTTGAAGGACGTGGTCATAATAAAGCGCTTCATATATCAGTGAAGTACAAGGAGACTCACATGGCTAGAGTGCTTGTTGATAACGGGTCAGCTTTGAATTTATGCCCGTTGGCTACTTTGAAAAGGCTAGGCATTAAACCATCTACCATGCAAGCAGCCAAGACTTCTGTTCGAGCCTTTGATGGAGCAAAGAAGGATGTGATAGGCCAGATTAACTTAGAGCTGCAAATCGGACCTTCGGTGTTCGATATTCTTTTTCAAGTGCTGGATATCCCTTCTGCTTTCAATTTTTTGTTAGGGCGGCCATGGATCCACAATGCAGGTGCAGTGCCCTCCAGTTTGCATCAGAAGATCAAGTTTGTCGCTGAGGCAAAGTTGGTTACAATTTATGGAGAAGAAGATCACCGAATCTTCAACGCGACATCGGTCCCATACATGGAGCCCGATCATGTTGAGGAGGATAGCTATCATTCATTTGAGATAGTTCAAGTTGTTCAAGCTTCCTCTGACATGCCGTTGCCGGCTCCAGAAGTTTCTAATGCAGCTATCATGGTGGCCAAGGTCATGGTCGGTAATGGTTTTAAGCCAGGTCAGGGTCTTGGGAAGGAAGGTCAAGGCATTCGTGCCCCGATTGAGACAAATGGACAATCTCACAAAGTTGGTTTGGGATATCATGGGTCGGGAAGCCGCGAACAAGACCTCGGTTGTTGCAGAGGCCAAAGAGGAGTAGGTCAAAGTCCCTTACCACCTCCTATTGACCACATTTTTCGCTCAACTGGAGTAGTGGGGGGATATGAGCATTTAAAGCCGAGCCCTACTGAGGATGATCTTGGGCTTATCTTTCCTAAGTCGCCACCAGCTCTAACTGACTCTCCTAAGAAGCATGGTAAAGCGATTTTGGTCAGTTTGTCTGATGATTCTGAAGATGATCAGCCACCTTGTATTTTCAAGAAGTCGGAGTTGAGGGTGGTCGACTTTGACTTTAATGATGGTATACCCTACCTCACTGGTTGGTTTGCTGAGACCTCCATTGGTGCAATCGCTGAAGGACCACTTGAAGGGATGGGCGCTGGCCCTCAAGAGTAATTATTTCCAGTTTTCGTATCTCCCCTGCGTGGGAATCTTTATTGTTTTCGATTTTCATTCCAATTCATGTTGCACTTAGGTTTTTCAATCCAATAAGATGTAATTCATTGATTCGATATCAATAAAATTACAGAAGTTTTTATTATTTTGAACCTTGTTGAAGTACCCCAAACCAACCCGATGACGATAACCAACGATTGAAAAAATTTGTCATCTACGGTAAGAACTGAGGGTTGGGCTTCTCAAGAATTCTTGTCTCGAGGTCTTCGAAAGCAAAATGAATTTTTAAAAAAAAAGCAATGATCAATTTTCGAAAATTGCATGTAGTTAAGCCCTGTCTTGTCCTTTTGATCTATTTCCTTTATGTTTCAGGACTAATCTCGAGGCATGCGAAGGGACGGGAATCATGGATCCTCATATATATGATGCAAATCAATCTGATGACTTAGACGATTCTGATCCGAATGATGAAGAAATACAACGGAACTTGGAAATCCATGAGAAATCCAAGCCTCTAACTGTTGAAGAAACCGTGGTGATCAATCTTGGCGACACGGAGAATCCTAGAGAAGTGAAGATTGGGGCATGTCTCCCTAAAGATGTGGCTAAACGCTTGATTCAATTGTTGAAGGATTATCAAGACATCTTTGCCTGGTCTTATACTGACATGCCGGGTCTTGATCGATCAATCGTCGAACATTGTCTACCGACTGATCCTTCGGTTGAGCCCGTGAAGCAAAGGCCGCGAAGAGCTAAGCCAGAACTGGCAAAGAAGATCAAGGAAGAGGTCATGAAGCTTCTTGACGTGGGATTTATTGAGACTACCCAATATTCAGAATGGGTCGCTAATATAGTCCCAGTGTTGAAGAAAGATGGACGGGTTCGAGTTTGTGTTGACTACCGAGATCTGAACAAAGCTAGCCCTAAAGATGATTTTCCACTCCCACACATTGATGTGCTTGTGGACAGCACAGCCGGGTTCGAATTATTTTCCTTCATGGATGGTTTCTCAGGTTATAATCAGATCTTGATGAACGAGGATGATAAGTTGAAGACAGCATTTACCACTCCATGGGGGACATTTCATTACAAGGTGATGCCCTTTGGTCTCAAAAATGCTGGAGCAACTTACCAACGGGCAATGGTCACGTTGTTCCATGACATGATGCATAATGAGATTGAGATCTACGTTGATGACATGATTGCAAAAACTCGGCGTGGAGAAGATCACATAGAAACTTTGATGAAATTATTCGATAGGCTTCGCAAGTTCAAATTGCGCCTCAATCCAGCAAAATGCGTGTTCGGGGCGGCCTCTGGCAAACTACTTGGCTTCATTGTCAGTAACAAAGGGATTGAGATTGACCCGTCAAAAGTGAAGGCCATTTGTGAAATAAAATCTCCCTCTTCGGTGAAGGAAATTCGTAGCTTAATGGGTAGACTAAACTATATAGCCAGATTTATTTCTCAACTATCTGAGACAGCAAAGCCTTTCTTTAAACTTCTCAAGAAGAATGCGCTGGTTAGATGGGATGAAGAATGTGAACAGGCATTTGACAAGCTTAAGCACTACTTGATGAATCCGCCGGTGCTTGTTCCGCCGACACCGGGGCAACCTCTGACACTGTACCTTACAATCCACAGTGAATCCTTAGGCGCTATGCTTGCTCAAAAAAGTGAAGAGGATGGAAAAGAGCGTGCAATTTATTATTTGAGTAAGAAGTTTACCGCTTCTGAGATGAACTATTCTGAAATAGAAAGAACGTGCGCCGCATTGGTTTGGGTGCTACACAAGTTGAGGCAATACACTTTGCATTATCAGATATTGCTTGTAACAGAATGTGATCCCATCAAATATTTGCTCAATCAACCCGCTTTGGTTGGAAAACTGGCAAAATGGCAGATTCTCATCTCAGAATTCAATGTTCAATTCTTGTCTCAAAAATCAGTCAAAGGACGAGTAATTGCTGATGTCCTGGCCGAAAATCCTGGGAAAAATGAGGATCTGGGTCCGTTAGAGGATAGAGTCATGCTAATTAATGAGTATGTATGGACCATGTATTTTGATGGGGCCGTAAACTTATCAGGATCAGGTATCGGGGCCGTTTTAATATCCCCAGGCGGTCAACATTATCCAGTAGCTGCAAAATTGATATTTCCTTGCACGAATAATATCGCTGAATATGAAGCATGCATCATCGGGTTACAAGCCGCTATCGAAATGGGAGTAGCTCGACTTAAGGTGTTCGGGGATTCAACCCTCATTATTCTTCAGACCGTTGGTAAGTGGCAAACTAGGAATGCTAAGTTACAGCCCTATCACGCCTATTTAGAGGAGTTAGTGGAAGAGTTTGAAGACATTTCCTTCGAATACTTGTCGAGGACTCAAAACCATTTTGCCGATGCTTTGGCTACTTTATCGGCAATGCTACGAGTGACAAGTGGGTTAGAAGTTGAACCTTTAAAGATAGAGGTTTTACAGAAACCAGCTTATTGCATGGCCACGACAGAAGAGTCTGACGGCAAGCCGTGGTATCATGATATCAAGGCATATCTTCAAACACAGGAATTTCCTGACAAAAGTACTGCATCTGACCAGAAGTATATCAAGAAAATGGCGTCAAAGTTCTTCTTGAGCGGAGAATGTCTATACAAGCGGTCCTATGATTCGGTCTTATTAAGGTGTGTTGATTCAACCGAGGCTGTTCATTTGATGCTAGAAGTACATGAGGGAGTATGCGGTCCGCACATGAATGGTTATATGCTAGCAAGGAAGATAATGATGATGGGTTATTACTGGCTCACTTTAGAGAGTGATTGCATTCAACATGTCCGAAGTTGTCACAAATGCCAGATCCATGGTGACAAGATTAATACTCCCCCGAATGAATTACATCAGATGTCTGAACCATGGCCATTCTCTATGTGGGGCATTGATGTGATTGGCCCAATCAATCCTAAAGCGTCAAATGGACATCGGTTTATCCTAGTCGCTATCGATTATTTTTCGAAGTGGATTGAAGCCATGTCCTATACATCAGTGACAGCACGGAATGTGGTGAAATTCATTCGTCGAGACATCATTGCTCGATATGGTGCACCTGAGACCATAATTACTGACAATGGGTCGAATCTGAATAATAAATTGGTGGATGATCTGTTCAAGGAGTTCAAGATCAAGCATCTGAATTCCTCTCCATATCGTCCGCAGATGAACGGAGCGGTCGAAGCAGCCAACAAGAATATCAAGAAAATTTTGGCTAAAACAGCTGAGAACTATCGTGATTGGCATGAGAGATTACCATTTGCACTTATGGCATATCGGACTTCTATCCGGACATCTACAGGGGCAACTCCATATTCTCTTGTGTACGGTATGGAAGCAGTCTTACCTGTTGAGGTTGAAATTCCTTCGTTACGTATTCTTTCACAGGTACAATTGTCAGAAGCAGATTGGATCCAACAGAGATTAGACCAGTTGAACCTGATTGATGAGACAAGGCTTAGAGCTATATGTCATGGCCAGTGCTACCAACAACGAGTTGCTAAATCTTTCAACAAGAAAGTCAAGCCTCGACATTTTCAGGTAGGCGACCTTGTCCTGCGGAAATTATTGCCGATAGTTCCTCTTGCAGAAGGAAAATTTGCTCCAAATTATGGCGGCCCGTACATTGTGAAGAAAGTCCTTCCAGGAGGTGCTTTGATTTTGGCCGAGATGGATGGTCGTGTTTTTTCCAGTCCAATTAATTCTGATTCTGTGAAGAAGTATTACACTTGATTTGTACTCCTTCTAACTTTATCTCAAATTGAATTTCATGAATCAATTCATGTTACTAAGCTTTGTTTGAGGAAAGCTTTTGATCTGGCAATCTATTTCTATCCTAATGAAGTGATCATATTGCATGAGAGACTTCAAGATGACGAAAGGCAAGCCATTTCCATACATGTCCTGAATAATAATCCCCAATGCGAGTTGAGTGAAAATTCCGTGCTGACAAGGTAAAGGATTATCTCACGAAAAGTATGACGACCAAAATGATAAGAGGCATTCATTTCCTCTATCTAAACACTACAGGTTATCACTTGCTTAACCCTTTGAACGGAGTTTCATTTGTTACCCCTGTCAGGGACAACCCCCATACTGGGGCAATTTCTTAGAAAGTTCAAATTGGTTAGAATTTTCTTGCTTTCACTTGCATCGATCTTCAAGTATATTTACTGCATCAAAATTCTGTGTTAGCTTGAGTGCCTTAGATATGACAAAGAGCATTTCTTTCGCTATCCTACACACTTTATCCGTTGCTTAGCCCATTTGAGCCTACAATTTCATTTCATAAGAACCCAATTGGTGATCATCCCTCACACTGGGGCAAGGTAAAAACCATTGCTATCTGCACAGCATATTCGGAGCGCCAATGAAGACCCTGAGGATCCAAATGTTAGTCATTCAGTCAAAACAAGCCAAAGTGTGGCTGGCCAATGTATGCATTGTAGACAGTATATGTCAAAAGTCAAAAAAAAAAAAAAAAAAAACTAGGGGGCATGAAAAAGCAGTGTGCCTGGTAAAAGCAAGGCCAATGCTAGTAAAAATGATGAGAGAAAGAAAGGCTTTGGTGAAAACTGAGTCAATATGCAAGATCATTCTTCAAGGAAGAGACCATTTGAAAGTTCATTTGTGGAGCAATTGCTAGAGATAGATCAATGGTACCAGTAGCATGATTGGATGATCACCAATTTCCATGTTCATAATACCCCCTTTGATGGAAATAGGCCATTCATTTCAAGCCTACCCGAATCTACGTTATAACCCTTACCGAAGTCTCTTCAGAATAGGGCACTTAAGTTAACGTAGAGTTTCAAATGCTTATAAGTGTTGCTCGAAGAAGTGCGAGCAAGATTTTTCTATCTCATTTTTTTTGCAGCATTCCTGACTTGTAAACCCGGAGCAGCTGATGATATCATTTCTTTCAAAGCCATGACTCTCATGAGTCCCCATTGTGAAACCTTTGATCAAGCCTGCGTTTCAGTCCTTATGAAAGACCTCTCGGATTGGTCAAGTTATACTGATTGTGAGAATATCCGAACCATTGTCAAGCACGATGAAGAGAGTTCGAGTGATTCTTATACCCGCATCAAAGGTCGGGTCAAAAGCCTTTCATTGAGAGCGAATGAAAAGTTCTTTCTGATTAAAGGTCTCTCATTCAATGTGATCAAATTGTCAAAAGGACGAAATTATTGTTCTTATTGATATATTCCCCAGTGAAGCTTAATAATGCAAGCAGATTCATGAATTATGTTTTCTCTGCTCCTGCGCATGTGTTGTTTTAACCTTTTCTCAGGTAAAAACAGGTGCAATGCAATTGGCGTTGCCATTTTTATAACACAAGAAGAAATCAGGTACGTTTACTAATTATTCTTCATTATTTCTCCCTCCGGAATAGGAGAAATTATCTCTTTCATATGTTTACCAAGTGGAATAGGTGAAATATCTCTGGATGTTGCTAAGTGAAGTACGAAGCACACCCCATCTCTTGGTGTTGCCAAGTGGAGTACACGGCACACCTCATTTTATGTTGCCAAGTGGAGTACGCGGTAGCATAATACCCCATTTCATGTTCGCCAAGTGGAGTACGCGGCAGCACAGTTTCTCATTTTGTGTTGTCTAGTGGAATAGACAACACACCCCATTTAAATGTTTGCCCAGTAGAACAGGCAGTATAGTTTTTCATTTCGTATTCACCCAGTGGAATAAGTGGCGCAACTAACCTCATGATCACCCAATGGAAGAGGTGACATGATCCTTTTCGTGATTGCCCAGTGGAATAGGCAACACGTCCCATTTTTTCTTTATATCCTGCGCTATTTCGCATCTGTAGGAAACTACAGGTAACGAATAGGCAATTCTGTACCTTGAGAACCTTACTTCCAGTGGACTAGAAGTTTGGAGTTCGAGGGAGTTAGCAGCATTATAAAGCATCCCTCACTTGGACGCTTTTTGTGCGATCCGTATGTAAGGCTCTTTCACCTCTCTTCATGAAGTGAGAAGCCTTAGCATACGTTCCTTATTGTTTGCATATCACGCATCATTGCATTTTTAAAAATTAAAAAAAAATCATTCATTATTTTGCATAGTTTAAATTTAGGTCTCAGTCTTTGAGCGAAACCTCTCCGAGCCTCCACTCAAAGAGGGGCAGCTGTTGACACCTAAATTTTAGCACATCATTTAGTGGTTAATTTGCATAGAAAATTAGGGATTAAATTTTAACCCCTAAACAAAAATATTACAATTGCATAGCATATAGTTTAGGTTCATATAGATCAATTGCATTCTACATCGAATCGGCATTGACAAGCGAGCTTAAAATTCATCACGTGAATCAAACTCGGGCATCGAACGAGACTCGGCTCACTCGGAAAGCATGGGCCGAAAATCACACGCAAAAGGGCTTGGTTGTTTTAATTTGAGCTTAAATTAGCCCATTATGCTTAATTAAAGAAAAGCCCAAATTAATTCAGCCCACTTAGAATTAAATTAAAGCCTAAACCTAAGCCCGTTAGGACTAAAAAACCCGGCTAATTGACCTAGGTTTTCATTATAAATACATGCTTATGAGGGGGCTCTCAGAATTTTTTTAAGATCAGAATTTTCATGAGGAAGCAAGAGAGAACCACAAAAGAGAGAGGAGATTTACGCATGAAAAATTTTCTTTGGCATCCACTCAGCTACATCTGCAAGTAACACCACTTTGATGCCCTTTGACTACATTGACGTTTCCCTGCTTTTGGATCATCAACCGCAAGGAGCTTCACCGGCGTTTGCACTTTGGAGTATATCAACCCACTTCGCTAGTGGTTGAAATTGGATCGAAGAACACGAGAATTCTTAGTACTCCGATTCACGTTCATCCATGGAGCCAATGAGTCTCAGCCAAAGGAAGACCACATGGAAAGTGGACAACGTCCAGCTTGAAGCGATGCAAATTTAGCCGTTAGTGGGAGATAGTGGAAGATTTGAGACAAAGGCCACGTACTGTCAACTGGGAAGAAGTCAAAAGGGAGTAGAGGTTTCCATACGGGAACCCACACGTTGAGAGAGAAAGACAAAGGTATTTGCCCTTTCCCTTTCGCGATTGCGGTTGTTATGCCTCCTACATCAACGACGGGCCTGCTCGATGCACGCCATAATCCAGTCCGATGATAGCTAGCCATGGTTAAAATTCTCTCATATTTACTATCCATTGTTCGACGCCCACTGGTTCATACCAAGCTTCGATACTTCACCAAGCAACACCGAAGTCATACCGCGACACCAACGTCCTAGCTGCCGCGCTTGTAGGTCGCCCACCATTGGTTGTCGTTTCGATCCGTGATCCTGATTCGCGAGCTCAAATTTGGAAAGAAATCTGCAAATTAGGTAATTATCTTATCCCGATTTGATCTGAATATTTTGTTGCCTAATTCGTACTTATCATTATCTAATTTTGCATATTTGAACAATAGACATTATTCCAATTAGGATTTTATTTCTTTTTTTAAAAAAAAAAAAAAAAATCTTGGATATCTATTACTTTTCAAACTTGGATAGAATTTAGAATTTTCAAAATCTTTTGAATATATCCAAAATCTTTGAGATATCTACTTTTTTCAAGATGTGATCGATTAGGAAAATTTCCTAATCCGCAACCGCATACGTGGAAATAAATCTATCTATCAGGCTTTAGATAGAGTTATTTCCATAGCGGGTATTTTGAATTTTAGGATCGATCTGTCAGGCTTCAGATCGAAACTTAATTCGAAAGATTTAGTGGTTATTTATTTATTTTTTTTACTTGATTTTAATTTCGAATTTTGATAAAAAAAATACCAAAAGATCATTCTAGAATAGGTTAATTTCTTTAGTCTAAGATTGCGTGTCTAGATAATTAGCATCTTTAATTCCGAATTTTATTAAAAAAAAATACAAAAAAATAAATAATATGCCCGTCATTAGAAATAGGTCACGTCGTCGCATGACATATAATTTGCATGTTAAGTTGCATTAATCGCATGTCAATTTTTGCACGTCATTACATATAGGTTAACTTTTATTTAAATAAGTGAAAATAAAAATTTATGCACCTTTAAACTCTAAGTTAGGATTTATCAAAATTGCCAAATTGGGTATTTTTCTTGAAATTGGTACCGAAAGGGCGTTAGGGAATCTAGCGTAACCAAGTCCCCGAATTCATAATTTCTGGTTCGTAGAAATAAAATAGTACTCCCGCTATTTTATTTAGGTTTCTAATCAACCTACCTTAAATGATTAGTGGCGACTCCTATTGAAAATATTTGCATGCTCATAATTGGACCTAAGTTGCGATTTGGTAGAGTTTGGGAGAACTCGAGCTAGGTTAGTTAATTTAATTGATCTAGTAATCCATTAGCCTAAGATCAAAAACTCCGATTTTTTTAGGTCGCGACAGTAGTCACGCCCCTATCCGTCAAAGACCTTTAAAGCAGAACTTAACTTTGCTGCAAAGATCCTCATGCAAGCAATTGCACATGCCCTGTAAGTTGGGAATCACATGATTCTCGAGAAACTCCCCGATGTACCGGAGCCATATTGACATAACATGTGTCAAGAATAGGACTTTCTAATTGGGAGCACCCTTAGCTATAGAGGATTTCATTTGAGCTTCAAGACCAATCATGAAAGGAGTTTTGAACGAAAAGACTCTGCTAGCTATGAAGGCAAAATGGAAGAAGGGTAATTTGTATCGTTCTCAATTTACCCTCAATCATCTCGTTTCTAACATAAGCTCATATTATTATCAGAAGGGAATTATCAACATCCAAGAAAAGCTCAAGGAGTCATTAACTTAATCTCAAATGAGGGGAATCACGAAGGGTAATATTATATCATTCCCAATTCCTATCTCTCAAAGAGCCGTCCATTAACACGATCTTTCTTATTACCTTGCAAGTTTGCCTTACTATTATAGCATAGGTACGTATCTCTTTCCCTAAAAACTTTTCTCATAAGAGTACAAAGAAATAAAGAAAAAGGAAACATTTAAAGCAAATGGATGCTTTTTGCTTCCTTAGGGGCATCACATGGAAAGGAATTTTGCATGGTAATTTTACCTGTTTAATTCACCAATTCCCTGTGAAAATTTTGACAATTCGACAAATGGTGTCGAACTACTTCAATATATTGAACGAGATGTGTCAGGATGATGAGAGGCAATCCTTAGTCTATATACATTCTCACGTAACAAACCCTAACAAGATGAGTGAAAAGGTTCCATTTCTGCAAAGTAAAGGGATTTTTCACATAAGGTACGATAGCCAAAATGACAAGAGGCAGTTCATTTCTTTGCCCATACACTACTGGTGATCCTTTGCTTAGCCATTTTGAGCCCATACACTTGGAAGCTCCTTTCAAATTACCTCTGTCAAGAACCACCCCACACTGGGGGGCAACTAGAGGTAAGTCAACAACACAAGGTGAGAAAAATGGATAGAAATTTTCTTGCTTACACTTGCATCAATCTTCAAGTGTTATTATTACATATGAACTTTCATGATGATTTAAGTACCCTAGGATGACGAAGAGTAGTTTCTCTTTTATCACATACACTTATATCCCTTGCTAACCCAATTGAGCTTATAGTTTCGTTTCGTATGAACCTAGTTGGTGATCATCTCTCACACCGAGGCAAGGCAAAAGTCACTCCAACTCAAGGGGCTAGATCTGGAGTGCTGACTGAAGACAAAGACCTCATGAGTTAAATAACACTGCATTGTTTTAACTTACCTGGGTCAATCCATGAGTCCAATAAAATAAAAACAAATGCTAAAAAAAATGTTGGAAACTAAGAGGCGTGAAAAAGCAATGTACCTAATAAAAGCAAGGCCAGCACCCTTAAAATGAACAAAAATGTCAAATCAGGGACATGAAAAAGCAGTGTGCTAGGTAAAAGCAAAGGCCAGTGCCCATGGACAAAAAAACGATAAAAAAGGGGTGAAGGGATTTGTACCCCCAAGCGAATTTGCAATTGTTGGACAAAAGTCCAAGAATCCAAAGCACGAGATTGCTCAGGAAGTTTTCCAAGAGGATTCTGACGGTGGAGAAGAAGACTGGTGACAATGCCAAGATGATTACCAATTCTCACCCTTACACACATTTTTTAGCCCAACGATCATTTCGTTCCCCAACCTGTGAACCGAGCCTACGTTACATTCCTTATGAAGTCTCTTCTGACTAAGGCACTTGAATTAACGTGGAATTTCAAATGTTTATAAGCATCGCTCGTGGAAGTGCAAGCAAGACTACTTCTATCTCATTTTGCAGGTTTCTTAACTTGTAAACCTGGAAATGATTGCAGAATATTTTCTTTCATGGCCTTAACTTGGGCAATCTCCTTTGTTAAGCCATTGACCAAGCCTGCATTATGACCCTAAAAAAGACCTCTCAGATTGGCAACATTGTATCGTTTGTGAGAAAACTCATACCCTTATTGATGTGACGATGGTTAGGATGAGTATTTTCAATATTTTTACATTAATGGTCGGGACAAAATAATCCTTTTCAATGAGAGCAAGTGGAAAGTCCTTTCTGACTAAAGGTCATCGTTTAGCATCTCGAGAAGCCCACCTTGCGAGCAAAAATTGTCTTGATTGATAATTACCCTCGGTGGATATTTGGTGATACAAACATGGCAAAATCATCTTGCATGAACTTTCAAATACACATTCTGGAATAGCCTAGCTTGTCTATCCTTGATGAATGCATACATGTTTGCACTAATCGTCTTTGACAGGTAAAATGTCCTCAAAGACTCAAAGAATACATGACCTTTGGAGTGTCTCCAAAGATGTCCCAAAAAAAAAAACTCTTCTGTTCTCCGAGTGGAATTGACACAACATGCTTTTGCAGCTTGGAGTTTTAATCCCAAATGATAGGACACGAAAATTCGGACGCTAGAAAAGCCCTCTTTACCATCCCAAAAGAGATGTCCCGAAAAAGGTCAAGTATTCAGCAGATGATGCATTAAATCTCCGAGTACGAAATCCTAGGTATTTCATCAGAATTCTTTTCAAACCACCCAGAAGATAAATCATATGTTTCTTTGAAAAAGAAAATCATCTCTCATTGTACGACTTGCAGTCAAGATATTGCATACAATATACACTCTAAAATAGCCTTAATTGTCTATTTCCCCGATGAATGCATATGTGTTTTTTGCACAAAAACTTGTCTAACAGGAGATATGCCCTTAAAAGGCAGGAATGTGCCCAAGTAAAGTATTTTCTACCGATGTCCGATTCCAAAAATCCATGTGCCTACGATTATTACGATACCCCTCGAACATTGGACCGACCCCTCTGTTCACCATGTACATACGATTGTTATGATACCCCTCTTGAGCATGGGATCAACCCCCTCTTTTCACATCAAGTCTTTTCAAGTACCCCTCATAAGATGCATGTATTTTGACAAAGCAAAATTCAGTCAAAGCGATCGAAGATAGATTCAGATCCGAAACAAATGAAATCTAGTTAAGGCGACCGAAGATAGGTTTGAGTCCTAGGCAAATGATTTCCCCAGTTAAGGCGACCGAAGAAAAGTTTGGGTCCTAGACAAATGAAATCCAATCGAGGCAACCGAAAAGAGGTTCGGGTCCTAGACAAACAATTTCCCTCTTCAAGGCGATCGAAGATAGGTTTGAGTCCTAAACGAATGAAATCCAATTGAGGCAACCGAAGATAGGTTCGAGTCCTCGACACATGATACCAATTATCTGGAATTACTCTATCCTTCAACAAGATAAGTTGCCCAGGGTATATTTTTGTTTGCTTTAGCATGTATCATCTTATCGCATCATAAAAAATGGGACTCATGGTCCCGCTAAAAATAGCTTCCATTGAACA